>RCUC01084282.1:0-11450 GCA_003697995.1 Taxidea taxus jeffersonii
GGAGAGCAGAGCTCTGCAAATAACAAAGGCTCGGCCTCCTGTGAGGGGTCTGTGAGGGTTCCTTGAGGCCGAGACATTTGAGCTGAGATGTGACTCGGGAATGACAAGAGGACAGGGAGGCATGAGCCAGGCAGAGGGATCAACACTGGAAAGGCCTCAAGTTAGAAGGGAATGTGGGGCAGACAATGGACTGGAAGCAGGACTGCAGGAGGGACAGCCAGCAAGGGGAGCAGCAGTGCACACGGTGGGTAGGTGTGAGGAAGGCAGTCTACAAAGGTCTGCAGGGTCCCTCCGGCACAACCGGTGAGTTAAGGTTCTGAGAAACCCTCTGGAACCCCTCATTTTGAGTGCTGCAAAGGAGGAAGCTGGAAGGGTCTTTTTAAAAATCTTTTCTTTGGGGGGCTAATGGCCTTACAGAAAGATAAGTGGCAGGGCTCCCCTCAGAAGCAGGGAAACAATTCAAACACCAAGGCTTTTACCCTCACTCCCACCCCAAACTAGAGGAAGAACAGCCCTGGCTGGAAGCATTTAACAAAGTCCCAGACAGAGAGTAGACATGTGTCTCCTTCCAAGACTGTGAATAGGCCCAGAAAAGCTTCCCTCTTCCTCCGGGGCTCAGAAAGGGGAGGGGAGGGCTGACCCAGTCCTTCAACTATGGCTCAGGCAGAATGGGCAGAGAAACCAGAGAGCGGCAAGGTGCTGCCTTTGTTAAGAGCGTCCACAATGGAATGAAACAAGATGGGATCAGCAGGGAGACAAACCATAGGAGACTCTTAATCTCAGGAAACAAACTGAGGGTTGCTGGGGGGTAGGGGGGTAGGGATAGGGTGGCTGGGTGATGGACATTGGGGAGGATATGTGCTATGGTTAGTGCCCTGAAATGTGTAAGCCTGACGATTCACAGACCTGTACCCTGGGGCAAAGAATACACTAAATGTTAATTTTAAAAAACATGATTTTTTTAAAAAAAGAAAGAAAGAAAGGAGCTGCAGGGTAAATATGCAAACTCACGACTTATTGTATGAAAAACAAGAAGGAAATCCAGAAACACAGTGTGAAAAGAAACAGAAAAAGAATTCAGTATGGAAGGAAATACAGCCCAAAAAAGAAAAGAAGAGTCTCCAGAAGGACTCAATCTTGGGAGAATTCCATAATACAAAAGCTCAAGACCAGATGATAAAAACACCAGAATAAAATTAGAATGGGAGATTGCAGAGTTAAAGAAATGAGGCATGGGGGTGCCTGGGTGGCTCAGTGGGTTAAAGCCTCTGCCTTCGGCTCAGGTCGTGGTCTCAGGGTCCTGGGATCGAGCCCCGCATCGGGCTCTCTGCTCAGCAGGGAACCTGCTTCCTCCTCTCTCTGCCTGCCTCTCTGCCTACTTGTGATCTCCGTCTGTCAAATAAATAAATAAAATCCTTTAAAAAAAAAAAAAAAAGAAATGAGGTATGGATCAAGAGAACAATATCACAAAACGAATCTAGTAGAAATGGCTAAGAATTGATAGAGTTTAAGATCACACAGAGTTAAATACATAAAAAACAGGTGATAGCAAAGAAAGGGCTCCAAAGAATCTATAGAGAACAACCGCTATTCCTAAACCAGAGGCCACAGCAGGTAAAGATGGCGGGGGAGGGTCAGGCGGCTGGGAGGTATTCAAAGAGCTAATAGGAAAAAATATTTCTGAAAAAACGAAGGAATAATCAGCAGAGTCAAAGGCACAGGCTGGTGGAGTTGCTGAATTCAGAGATAAAGAAGTGATCAGCCGGGAGAGGAGCGAGCAAGTCACTCAAAGGGGAAGCGTAGGCGAGCGGCAGACGTGTCTATAGTGACATTTCACAGGCAGGTGTTCCCAACCATGTACCACCTCAGGTAACGAAGAGTCCTGCCACGGGGAACAATTATTTGATAATGAAATTCACTCAACCAAGAGATAAATCCAAATCACGAATTCGGCATAGAGAAGTCCTGAGCGAGCAACTAGGAGCCATCCCAGTCTTTTAAATATGGAAATACGATGCAAACATTCGGACGTTGTTATAAATTTCATCATGAGAAAATAACTTAAAAAAAAGTTAACAGAAACCAAGACACAGGGCCAGGGAAAGAAACAGAAAAAAGGATAAGGATTTCCTCGTATCCTTCCTCGTGCAGAGAAAGGGGTTAACAGGCGGCTACTTAAAGTCGAAATATGAAGTTTAGAACAATGATTTGAATCTCAACGTTTTTATAATATTCTTTCTAAATCTTAAGAGAATCTTTCAGGAAATAATATATTTTGTGCTGAAGAAACACTTATCAAATGGAGCGATTTCCTCCATTTTGTATTCGTTTCTTTTTCTTCAGATATATTTAAGCAAAATTAAATTAATGTTTTCAAAGATTGCCGTTATCACGGCTTCTTAAAATTAGTCCTGACTCTCCATCTATCTTTCCAGTCATAGTGAAGATGGATGATAGAGGCATATATAAAATGGTGTTGACCTCAATTTAACAATGGTAGTTTCTGGATTTTCTAAGCCATTTTTTACTTTTCCTCACTATAGTTTTTTTTCTTTCTTCTCTTCTCTGAAATGTTAATAAAAATGTGCCCCTTTAATAAAAACAATGACACTTTTCTAAACATATAAATGTCACATGAGAAGGAGATCATAACATGATGTGTAAGTTAAAAGTAGTAATCCTGATCTCCATGTTAGTCATTCTTATTTACTAGCCTCTATTTGCTAAAGCATTTTCAGGATCTCCCTCGCCACAGTTTCAAAAAGGCATTTGTAATTCTGCTCTGGTGCAGTAATGCACATACTAATTCACTTTTTTTGGGGGGGGGCTCATCTTGTCCCCCAATCAAATATTCAGAACCTTTCTGATTTATGTCACCTACCAATCGGGCCCTGACTCTCTGCTTCCACTGGGATGCCAGAGACATACAGTGACTGGGAAGTTTGAAACATTTTCAGGAATCTTTACATAACCTGCTCAGAAGAGTTCCCTAGGTGTCTGATCCCTCAGCCTGCTTAGGCTGAGACTAATTCCTCTCTCCTGCTTAACATGGCGGGAGAGACAGCTCCTGGCCTAGAACTCTGATCCGGGGTCTCACACATCCCAGTCCCCTTCCCAGGGCACACTCAGAACAGGAAGGCATCCCAGGTCCTCCTCCAAGACCGTGCTGTGAAGCGTCTGGTGCCGCTTCGCCTTCCACTCACTCTCTTTTCTCCTACCGCCCACCAGTTCCTCTATTTCTAAATTATCTCCAGCAGCAGTGACTCAAAACCTAAGGATCCTGGAACAGAAATTCTCAAAGTATACAGAAATAAATCCAAGGATACCAGAATTTCATAAAAAGAGAATCTGTGTTTGGGGAGGGATTACCGTACACACAAATCCCTGTAAGTAATACAAGTGAAAAACACATGGAGATGGCCACCTGAATGCTTGTGCTGTGTATCTGTCATGGCCCGTCCGGCTAGCACCCATTAGCAATAAGCAGGAGGGTGAGGGGGCAGGCGTCTTCTGGTATCGATGGTCCTGTTTTCAGTGTAATAGTGCATTCATTTACTCTGGTTGCTCTTATTAGGGCAGTTAGCACTTCAAGACACAATTTATAGAACCTGACAGTGATTTGTTCGGCTCATGTTTACCCATTTCATTAGGCTAACGGCTCCTCTTCAAAAAAAAATGTCGTTAGACTGTTCTAGGACTACGGTTACACACATTAAGCTGAAGACATAGGGATGTCAGCATACCATTCATTTATTTGCTCCTCATTAACATCTCCTGAGCTCTCGCCCACTTTGTGCCCAGCTCGGCGCCCGGGACTTTGTGTTCATTCTCTTTCTGACAGGCATTTCAAAACACAGAGCCTTGTGCAGCGGCACCGAGAGACGGGGGTATTGGCTTTGACAGAAGAGCGAGGACCGCCCCCCTGCTCCCGTCTCAGCATAAGGCAGCTCCTTCCTGGCTAGCAGCTCAGACTCTGGAACAAGGCCAGCCTCCGTAATTCCTGTCCAACCTTGGACCCGCTAGTCACAATTCTGGGATTCAAGGTCCTCCTCAGCAAAACAGAGCTCACAGAAGTACCTCTTCCAAAGAGTTGCTGTCTTCGTCTGCTTGGGCTGCCCTAACAAAACACCACAAACTGATAGCCTAAACAACAGACGTTTATTTTTCACAGCTCTCGGGGCTGGAAGTCTCAGATCAAGGTGCCGGCAGGTGAGAGCACTCTCCCGAGCTTACAGATGGCACCTTCTCACTGTGTCCTCACACAGCCTTTTCTCTGGGTGTGTACGGAGAGAGAGCTCTGGTTTCCCTTCCTCTTCTTATAAGGCATCAATCCTATCAGATGAGGGCCCTGTTCTTATAACAGCATTTAACCTTAATTACCTTCTTGAAGGCCCTCTCTTCAAACACAGTCTCATGGAAGGTTAGGGCTGCAACATGTGAATTTTGTGGGGACACAATTCAGTGACTTCTGGGATGATTAAATGAGCTAACGTATGTAATGTACTTAGGAAGGACAGTGCTTCTACACCCCACATGCATCACGAATGTTAGCAATTACTACAAGTGAGATTGCTGTTTTCAGAATATTGGGTTAAGGTTTAAAGAACAGCAATTGCCCAATATTTCATGGTTCCCTCCAGGTGAGTATTCGGATAAGGTGTATAAGGTAAAAAAGAAAATATCATTCATCTTAAGACCGGTTAGAACAGCTATTCCCACACTTAGAACCGCCAGAAGTGACAAAGCTGTATGAACACAAGGAATAAATGTAATGTAGAGAGATTTTCACAAAGGTGACATTTTCACGAAGTTTTTCATAAAGATTAAATTCTCAAGTATTTAAGTTCTGGGATGCTAATTTCCCCCTTTTTATTTTGGAAACATGTAATTAGGCTTTCTAGAACTCCGATTACATGCATTAAGTTGAAGACAAAGGGATCCCCTGCCTTGTCCTTGTTTTAGTGTGAAACTAATCTCCCTTTAAGAAATGGTACACTGACAAGAGATAACAGCTCTCATGTTATTTTTTGGGCTGTGTGTGTGTGTGTATGTGTGTATGTATGTACGTTTTAATATCCTTAATGGAAAGCTTTTATTAGTAACCTGGTATTTTTTATCTCATTTTTGGTCTAAAACTCTGAGCCCCCTAGGCTAGACTCTGGTCTAATGTGAACTAAAAAAGCAGAGGTCTCTGGCCCTGGCCTCCATTTTCCAGATAAGTAAGTAGGACCACGACATTGCTTGGGTGTTTCCAAGTGATCCGGCTGATGCTGAAGCCCAGCCAGTCCCTCAGGCTAACGTCCGGGGTCAGCTGCCTGTTAGCTGGGATGCCTAATGTCATACACACAGAAATATATTGATGCATATGCTTATTTGTGAGGGTTGGCAATTAAGAAAGCCTCTTTTAAAGCTGCATTGCGTTTGACAGGAATGACTTTAAAAGAACCAGCTAAAAGATAAAGCACCCTGAGCAGCCTGAACTCCGGCTATATTCTCTGAACATTCTGTCACCACTTTTCCCAAATGAGAAAGATGGTTTCATGGCATAATCATGAGGGATTCTCTCAGAACTCACATTCTTTAATTTTCTCGAACACAGTCACTCCCCGTGATGGTGGGATGAAGCTAAGGATTTGGCCTTTGAATGACTACATCTGGACCTATTATGCTAATCCTGAATTTATCATCTAAAGCAACAGTCAAAAGGCAGACATCCTTATTTGTGTCTCATTCCTGAGCTGTTGCCCATGAAGTCTGGGTCTGATGGCCACTATCTGGGGCAAACACATTTTCTGCTTGGCTGGAACTGTGTGTGACTCCTGACCAGAGACTTCCCAGCAGTCCCCAAAGCCATCTGCTGTCATGAGGAAGCCAAGGATTCGGGTTCAAACCACACTGGTCTCAGAATTACGGGGTGCTGGGATCGAAAGCCAACAGACAACACTGACCCTAAGCCATCCTGGGGAGGGCGGGGCAGGCATTTGTGGGAGGAAGGAGCCTCAGTACAATAAAACTAAGAATGACAACAATAACATAAGTAATTTGAGTACTAATACTTTGCAAGGGTTTGCTCCATGCTAGCTAACATGATGAGCATTTTACTCATGTCATTTAATCCTCCCTACAACCCTATCAGGTAAGCTCTATTATTATCCCCTTTTATAGATGAGAAATCTGAGGCATAACTAGCAAGTTGTGAAGTAGGTATAGAAAAGTTCTTGTTCCTGTTTTCAAGGAGTTTTCGAATCTCTGGAGAAATAAGGTATAAAGGGCCAGCTCAAATCAATCCCATCAGAAAGCCATCTTTATTTAGTTGCACTCCAATGAACCCCACTGAGAGGCAGGCCAAGGATCCCGGGGTCAAAGTAAGTTTTATTTAATTTAGTTAACTACTGGAAGTTGCCCAGAGTAGGCACCCAAGTGTCAGGACCAGGAAGCCAAGTTCAGCCATACAATACAAAGGACTTACCTCAAAATGTGAAACCAGAGTGATGGTTCCCCTTGGACCAGCACCCCCTTGGAGTAAAATCTGGGAGTCACAAACTCCCTGAGGTCCTGACTAGGCTTCACACCCTTCTGCGAGTGCCCAGGAGGCCACGCGACCTCCCTAACCCCGGCCACAAGGGGGCATATGACTGTTTCCCCTGCCGCTTTACCTCTCCCTTGGCTTCAGACTTCACCCTCACTTCCTCCTCACTAGGCCTCTTTTTTTTTTTTTTCTCACTAGGCCTCTTATAACACACCCCACCAGGCAGTACACCAAGCTGTTGCCTCCAGAAGCTTTCTCCCTATGACTCCCCTGCCCCCCCTCACCCCAGGAAATGCGTGTCTAGAGCTGCAGTGAGACCCAGTCTAATGTGGCAAGAGTGGTTCTAGGCAGGCCCTTGGCTGGGAGCTCTGAACCCTCTGCAGCTCTGGGACAGGGCCTTTCCCGGGATGGGACCTGGTAGTAGCTTCTCCCACTGGACTTCCCACAGAAGCTCCTTGGAGAGCTTGAAATTCCATTTGGTTGCCTGCTCACCATCTGACATTGTCCCAGCTACTTCCTGGCCTTCTCACTTCCACTAGCCCCTGCTTTTTCCCATTCTCCCTTCTCAGGCCTTCTATCCAGGCCTCAAGCTGTGGAGAGTGGCTCTCTGCAGGCTGCTGTCGGGGCCACTGTCCACAAGGAGGGTGTGACTCAGTGCGAAGGGTAGAAATCCAGGCAGCAGAGAGTTCACAGCTGGGGGCCGCTGGGAAGATGAGTCCTTGCCCGGAACAGGCAAGGACCACCTAGTGGTGAGAGGGGCCCAGGGAGTGAAGCTCAGGGCCAGGAGTTCTGTCCTTGCTCCTACTTCTTCATCCTCTGGACACCCCCATGGAGATTTTTACCATGAACTCATTACACGTAAGAAACTCCCCAGGGCCACCCAAAAGTCACCTGTCCCCCCACCCTCACCTCCCTGAATATACTCTTCACCAGACAAGTCCAAAACAAGTCACATCCACCTCACCCTCAGGCCACCCCGGGGGCTGACCAGGAACGTAGGGCAGAGGGTCACCTCCATTTTGCAGATCAATGGCTGAGAGTATGGGTGCAGCCGTCACATAGGGTAGTGGCAATATTGCAGAGGGATCCAAGCTTCCTGAATTCTTTTTTGGTTTTTTAGGATTTTATTTATTTGACACAGAGAGAGAGAGAGATCACAAGTAGGCAGGGAGGCAGGCAGAGAAAGAGGGGGAAGCAGGCTCCCCGCTGAGCAGAGAGCCCGATGCAGGGCTCCATCCCAGGACCCTGGGATCATAACCTGACCCGAAGGCAGAGGCTTTAACCCACTGAGCCACCCAGGTGCCCCCCCTTCCTGAATTCTTATCCAAACTTCCACAAACCAGCTCTGTGATGATATGCATCACCGCGGGGCAAAGGGTCTGAGGAGAGGGAAACTCTTCAGAAAACCAACACCCTCCCCTGAGGGCTTCCCTTGAGGAGATGCCAGGCCTCTGATGCAGAGGTTTTGGGGCCCAAGGACCCAGCTAGCCCCCTTGTTCTGCATGGGCAGCATGATGGGGAGGAAACTCGCCAGCTAAGCTTCTGAGTCTCTGCCACGTCTCGTCTCCCAACTCCACCCTGCTCCCCTTCGCCTCCAGGTCCCTTCTTGCTTGGAAGTAGCTTTCCCACATCCTCCGTGGGCCCCTCTTCTGCGGAGATGGTCTGGCCAGAGGATGAAGCAGAACCCAGATGGTGAGGGAGAATTAGCATTGAGCCCCACTGAGCCATGAAGGGAACTGAAGAGGTGAATATTTTACACCTGCAATTAGTCACACATGCAGAACTGTGCTTACAACTAGTTGCACCTGCAAGTGGTTAATTGCTAAACAGCAAATGCAATTAGGCACTTACACATTATCTCCAGGGTGAAAGTTGCCAACACAGTAGTCACTAGCATATGCATGGTCACACGTGCACGCACACACACATACACACGGGCACGCATGCATATTATCCAGAGAGGCACACACATACACAAGCAGACACATACACCTGCCGCATACACACACACACACACACACACATGAGCACGATCACATATTCTGGGACAGATACACACATACAAGAACAAATACACATGGGGCACAAGCACATGCTCACGTGTACACAGGAGCATGCAATGCACTCTCCAATGAAGGAGTAAACACAGAAAAAGGGATTTGGCTCTCAAGGCTGGAGTCTAAAAGACACTATGGAGTGGGGCGCCTGGGTGGCTCAGTGGTTAAAAGACACTATGGAGGGAGGGCCCTTTGATTAAAACATCAAGAAGCTGCCTTAGAAGAATCTAGGTTGAGCCAAGCCCTCCACCGATGTGGGAGACCCAGTCTGAGAAGGCTCCAGCCCCAGAGAACAGCCTCGCGGGATTGCAGACTGTTCTTTTGATAACAACTGAGCAGTCGCAGAAAACAAATTGGGCCTGGCACACAGGGCCGGGCTGCAGCAAAGGCGGGCGCTCTCAGGCCTCACCATTGCTGATCTCCCGTGGAAACCATAATCTAACTGCACAGGGCGGAGACTAGCTGTCATTCTGGGTGGTTGTTGTTTCTGTTTGTTTGTTTTTTTTTAATCTCAAAATACCGCTTTGAAAAGTAATACACAAAATCAGAGTGACCTTTAAAAATTCTGTTTAATGCTTCCTTCGTAGCCCTTTCTTCCTTTTCCTCTAGTTTCTCTGAGCTGTGATACTGAGTTGTCATAGTTTTCAAAAATATTTCCTTTCCAGCAGCCGAGTGAGGAGGAATACATCTGTGTATTTAATTGTAGTCGGCTCAGGCGTGGTAGACTGGAGAAGCTCTTTAGCGGTAATGAGCCACACTGAGGCTTGGAGCCCGGCTACTCGAGACTTCGGGAACTTTGCTGCTGGTGGAGTTAGAAGAGCAGCACCGCCTCAGAGACTTTGCTGATGGTTGGGTTAAAGTGCAGCACCCCGACTTATAGGACACCTCTCCACGATCAGAGCAGGAGCCGCCTCCAGGAGTGGCCACGCCGCCCGTGTGCCTCGCTGGCCAGATTCTCGCTCCGGGTTCAGAACGTCAGCTCCTCTCCCTTCCCTCCTTTGCTCCTTTCTTCCTCTTTCCTGCCTCCCTCCCTTTCTTCTCTCCCTCCCTTCATCTCTCCCTCCTTCATTCCTTCATCAAAAAGGAATAGAATAATTTGAAATCACTGTAAATGATCTCTGCCTTCTAAGTGCTCATAGTACGACTGCAGGGAATAATCCTGGTTTGTGTTGTAACAGGTCTCAGACACAGAGGAAAAACGGCATGAGCATTAAAGTTAAATGTAGGGGCGCCTGGATGGCTCAGTCAGTTAACTGTCTGACTTCAGCTCAGGTCATGATCCTGGGGTCCTGGGAGCGAGCCCTGAGATTCAGGCTCCCTGCTTACCGGGGAGCCTGAATCGGCCTCTCCCTCTGCCTGCTGCTCCCCCAGCTTGTGCTCGAGCTCTCTCAAATAAATAAATAAAATCTTCTTTAATAAGAGATAACTGTAGTGCAGCCATGGAAGAGTAAGGACATGGACTCAGGACAAATTTAAACCTCAACACTGCCACTTAGTAGCTGTGAGATCTTAAACAAGTGACTTAACCCCCCTCAGTTGTAAATGGGCATGATACAGCCAACAACTCAAAACTGTAGTGAGGGTTAAGCTGAACTTTTAGCAAAATGTGTGGCTTAATGTAAGGGCTCAATAATAATTCAATAATAGTTGTTGTTATGCCTAACTAACCATCAATGACATAACATCAAGGAAGGACCCATTGATACAGAATGTCTTCATGGGGAGTCTAGCTATGGCCTGGAAAAGGTGGATAGATTTGAACAACTCCATTAAGATTACAGACTTCTCTAGAGAAGAGTATTAGGTGGGTGGCTGAGTAGATGGATAGTTGCGTGTAGACATGCATGCATGAATGAAAATGTGGGAAGGAGGAGGAGGACATTCTAAAAAGAGGGCAAAGTAGTGATTTAAGGAGAACATTGTAGTAATCATGTAGCATCAGTGCAATTTGCCATTTCTTCCAGTTGTGCTCCAGGGATATGGTGGGATTGTGCTTCCTGGACCATCTGAAGTAGGAGTGACACCATGAGTCTAGTGTGGCCAATGAGTTGTAAATTGAAATGATGTATCTCACTTCTAAGCCAGGGCATTTAATTATCAGTGTTGGACCCACCAGAGTTCCCTCGCCTCTGACAGATGACTTTCAGTGGCATGGAACAGAACCCCTGCCAACCCATGATAAACAACACTATGAGGGGGAAATAAGTATGTGTTTTGGGGGGATGGTTTGTTACTTCAGTATAACTTAGCCTATGCTGACCTGTACAAGCACAATGGCTCATGAAAATCTAATGACCAAATGTGGTGTGGCTGGAGGGCAGGTGAGAAGAACAGGTGTGGGGAACAAGATAAGAAAGGTCATTTGGGGCCACCATTGACTACCAAGAATGAAGAAATTGGTCAACACGTGTCCCAGGGAGACCCTGTTGTGTCAGCACTGGCTTGGCATAACAGGGAGGACCCTGTAGGGTCTGATCTCCTGCTTGTCCTTGCTCATCTCCCTGACCCAGCCTTGAAGAAGGAGCTCACAGATACAGCATTTTGAATTTCCAGGAAGTTGTCTCTGCAGTCTCTCTCTTTCAGAGAGGTTGTCAATCCATTTATTCCCAAGGATTCTTCCAGAGGAGGTATCCTCCCTCCAAGGTGATGCAGCATTCTAGCTCAGGAGTAATGGGCAGAGAATCCCCAAACCATATACTACTCAAGCCCTGGGTCCAGCAAGGCACCCAAGAAGCCACCTGCATTTACTCCCGGCAGAGGGTGGCAAGGGCCCCGTTTTCTCTGACCTGGTACTGCCAGGGAGAACTAAATGGGACAATCCAGAAGGCCTGTCTTCCCATGTGGATGGAAAGCTAAGGTATCCC
>RCUC01084283.1:0-12367 GCA_003697995.1 Taxidea taxus jeffersonii
CAGCCCTGGATGTGGGATTATACTATTGTGTTGTAAAATGTCACCAATAGAGGGACGCCTGGGTGGCTCAGTTGGTTAAGCAGCTGCCTTCAGCTCAGGTCATGATCCCAGCATCCTGGGATCGAGTCCCACATCGGGCTCCTTGCTCGCCAGGGAGCCTGCTTCTCCCTCTGCCTACCACTCTGTCTGCCTGCGCTCGCTCGCTCTCTCTATAACAAATAAAATCTTTAAAAAAAAATGTCACCAATAGAAACACCAGGTAAATATTGATGTGTACGCAGGTACTCTCAGTATTATACCTTATTAACTATCTGTGAATTAAATTATTACAAAATAAAGAGCTTGACTTAGGTAACGTAGTAAGCGCAAGCCCGATCTGTCAGATGAAGACACATCTGCCGGTCAAGGGATCATTCATGGACATCATTCATGGTCGGGGGATCAGGTGGCATTTTAAGGCTGGTCAGGGCATATTGCCCATTGATCAACCTCTGTAAAAGTGGTGTGCCCTGGCAGCAGCAGCTCGGGGGCGGGTCACGTACCTAATGAACTTGTGGCTCTAAGGGGAGAGGCGGGAAAATGGATTTTTAATAGCATCCTATGGTTATGTGGCCTGCATGTGGCAAGGTCTTTCCCAGAAAGAGATGAGATCAGAAGCGAACCTAGAGAACACTTATGTGACAAAGTCCTCCATACCATGATCAGATAAGGATGTGGTGGTCTGCCCAACTTTTCAGCTGGACAGAATGGCTCAGGGAATAAAGTATAAGGCTCAGCTTTGGCACGGAAGCCACATAGACTCAAAGATTCCATTGAGAGAGAGGTATGAGAACAAGGGAGCAGAGGAATACACCAGATTTATGAGTCGAGTCCCCCCCAAAATTGTGAGTGTGGTTTCTGGCCCATGTTGCTGGTTGGAATCTGTCTAGTAAAGCTCCTACTACATTTATAAGATAGCCATTCTGACCCAAACCCCTGTGATCCCCAGGCTCCAGAAGTCTCCGCTCCAAACTTACAATGACCCTTGGGGATCTGGTCGCCTAGAGCAGGACGGGGATTGAGAAAGCCGGACAGCCTCTCAGTTCGGACTCCCCAGGAGTGTGGTGTGGCCAGAGTGCATTGGGAAACACTGTGGCCATGGGAGAACCTCCCAGAGGGTAGCACCAGAGGCCACAGAGAACTGCAGGCAAGGCTGGGCCTACGAGGGACACCTGCCCTGCCAGTCTTCCCCTTCCTAGTTAAATCCTGTTAAGGACTGGTGGGGGGGGGGGGTTATTAGGCAGGTGACTTCTTTCTTCAGTTCTGAGGTCTGAGGAAGAGATGCCCAACTGCTAATGCAGAGACCTCCAGGGCGTCAGCTGAGCTGGCTGAGGCCACTAGATGGTACTTCGAGATAATTTTCCATGGACCAGGAGCAGGATCCCTGTGGGAAGACACAGCATATTCAGGGTCAGGAAGGCACACTGAGGTAAGGCTTCTCGGACTCAGCCACATTTTGGTCTCCGCTCCTTCTGGGCATGTGTGTACCTCTTGGTGCCCTTGCAGTGAGGTGTGACCACGTGCCTAGTGTGGCCAGTGGGCTATGAGGGAACGCCACGGTATCACTTGCAGGCCGGATCATTCATCCTTCACGTGAGACCTTCTGTGGTTCTCTTCCTCTGCTGTGCTCTTATGGAAGAGGTCTTGGAGATGATGGGCTAAAAGGCTGAAGCAGCCAGGATGCCAAATGTCACCTTGAAGGCGACCTGCCCTGGAACATTGCCCGAATCATAGCCATTTTGTGTGTGAAACTTGGTGTGTGAGTCTGAAGAGATTATGGTGTTTCTTTGTTCACGTACTGTAGCAGAAACAGGATCCATCGTCACTCATGCTGCCCCAGAGACCAAGTGGCAGAGTTGGGACTCGGATTTTGAGCCTTGAACCAGCACATCGTATGAGCTCATAGGATTGTTGTGAGGACAGCCATTGTTACGACTCCAGGCCAGGCTGAGTCTGACAAGTTCTCCCACCTGCCTGAGGCATCACCTCCATGCAGACGACTGCTGCCCCCTGAAGAGTGCTACATAAGCTTTGCCACATTCAGATCCCACCCCGAGCATTGTCTGACTTCTGCCATATCCAAACTCTTGCTCTTGTGAGGGGTGGAAATGATTTTCTTTCTGCCCTTCGAGTACGTGGCTGAGACCCCTGTAATAAAAGAAAGGTTAACAAAAGAAACACGGAAGTTTCTTCACATGTATACCTCATGTCGCCATGGAGACACCCAGGGAAAAAGAAGTAACTCCCTGAGGTGGCTTAGAATTCAGGATTAAATTAAACAGAGAAGGAAGAGGAGGTAGGGAGGCCTCTTAGGGGAGAGTCATTGATTTTTAGGAAAGATGAAGAGACCTTTAGAAGAACAGATGAAAGGTATCATAGTTTGTGATGAAGTTTATCAAGGTGCACGGTTGACTTCTAGTCTCTTCTGGTTGATGAACCTCCAGGACAGTTGATTTCTAGTCTCTTCTCCTGGCTGATGAACCTTCAGGGAGGGGGACCTGTGACAACTGTGTTCCTTTTGGGGTACCTGCCTTTAGGAAATAAAAGGATTTCGGTGAAAGCCACACCCCATATTAGCTGTTTTCCAAGTGCCTGCAGCTCTAAGTAATTCATATATCAGAGGCAAATTTGGGGGTTGCAGGTCCTGAACTCCTGCGGTCATATTTTGGGGTAGCATGTTCTACTACCCTTCACCCTCTCATTTACAAGACTTTACACTTCATACATCAATTTGGCTACACAGACAAGCCCTCTTCTGGCTTCAGCCCTGGCGAGGCTGCCATTCGGGTGAGTCTGAGGGGCTTCTGAGAATACCGTGAACTAGTTCTCTCAGTCTGCATCCTAGCCGTACCCTGAGCCAACCTCTATGTGCGATGTTCTGTGACCTTCCCTCATCCTTGAATAGGTTCAATCTGGATGCCCAGAGACAGATGTTAAAGAGGGAACTTCAGACTCCATTCCAAGCTTGAAAATTCTGGAGCCCAACTCAGGTAGCTGAAAATCTAGTCTCCATGAAAATCGGTCTAGAAGATCTGGCCCTCTAGCTGGAGATGTTTTAAATACTCCTCATCACAGGATGCTGACACTGTAGGGCAAGTATCCCCAACATCCTCAGGGTCCTGCATGGTGATGGAAATGAGAAGCTAGCCAGTGGCATCTACATGTCCCACGTGCTGTCCAAAGTGGGAGAGTTGCTACAGAGTTCTGGCGGATTGTTATCCAGCAGGAATACAAGTATGTTGCCAAACCTTGACATTTTTCATTAGGAAACAGAAAGAGAGCTCTATGTGGAATTCTCCCCATTTTGAAATACTGGTAATTAAAAACAGAACAATAGACAACAGTTACAACTCCATGGCCAATAGAACATGCCTGGAGGGCAGAGTTGGTTTGCAAGCCCTGCCCAGTGACAGACATTTGAATGAGGGGCACTTTAGCTCTAGGTATGCGTTGAGATGTAGCAAGAGGTCAAGCTGACTTGACTTTGGCCTACATTTGGAATTGAAGGGTGGACCCCAAAGTTCTGACAAGTCTGACTTGTTAAGTAATAAGGAGGCAGAATAGCAAGGGGATAGGGTGGGGAGGGCAACATGAACTTTAAATTCAGAGGCTTGGGTACAAACTTTGCTCCCCTACGTGACAGTGGTATAGTGAGTACGTTGTTTCACCAGAATCTAGGTTGCCTCATCCACAGAATGGAGAATAAATCCTAATAGGGTCATGAGAATTAAATTTATGTGTAAGAAAATATCGGCCACCTGGTCAGTGCCTAGTTTGTCTACTTCCTTTCAAAGGCTCCAGAGTGAGGAAGAGATTTGACAAAAGCAGTGTTTCTGGAAGAAAAGCCAAATGGCAGTTTGGACACTAGAGACAGAGAGACTGGCGAGGTCTCAGGCAGTGTGACCAATTTGAGAGGATGAGTAATTACTACCATGTGGCCTTGGAGCCAAGCCCATCCCTAGTGACAAGGCCATAAAAGTTGACCTCCTGGCTCGTCCATGGGTATGGTGATGGCCAGGGTGCGATACGTAGTGCCAACATAAGCTTGGCTGTGCCAGCTGTCCTGTCTGCTTCCCGCCCTGTCCTTGGCCTCCATAGGGCAGCCAAGAGGGGCAGGGCCTGGCCCCCTGTCAGCGCTGATCCCGATGGGGATTTTCAAACCCAGACCTCAGTGCCAGCCTCAGGCCCATGCCAACCCTGACCTTTTCCGGGTCCCCACAGACATCCTCCTCTATCTTGAATAGCAGTGAGTCTCAGCAGAGTTCTCACCAGCGTTCTGAACTACTCACCAAACTCCTCTTCGGAAGACACTTCTTTTGAAAGCCAAGGAGGTGTGGTCACATGCAGGCATTCCTACATCAAAATGCCCCAAAGCAGAGTCCTTGCAAGGAATTCAAAAACAAAAAAAAAAACTCAATAGTCTCACCCCTCAGGAGCTGTTGGAAGAGACAGGTAAATACACTAATCACAAACTGTCATTGCCAGTCAACATCACCAGCTTCCCAAAAAGGTTCCATAAAGAGAAAGTGATTTTTCGCGTGCAGAGAATCACCTGGAGGGCTTGCTGGGCCCCTCCACGAGTCTCGGAATCCGGTCTGGGGTGGGGGCTGCATTTCTAGCAAGTTCCAGGTTGATCCTGCTGCTGCTGGTCGGGGACTCTGCTTTCAGCAGCACTGCTGTAATGGGTCTCTCAGTACTTACCCTAGTTCACAGTGCCAGTGAGCAATCCCAAAGTCATGGGAACCCATTTCCCCTCGATGAGTAAACAGAAGCTGAGAGTAAACTGCAGAAATAGGGTAAACCAATGCCAGAACATCTGACATAAGAGCCACAAACTTCACTCTAAGCCAAGAAATGGTAAAGGTAAAGGTGGTTCATTTTAACGGGGAACCAGCTAAATAGGTTACAATTTACTGGATGAACAATATCCAGTGACAGATACAACTAAGAACCCAAACTCTTGGATATAAGCTTTGATATTATTCAAGGCTTGCAGGACAAAGTGTTTGCCTGGGGCCGGCAGCACGAGCATCCCCTGGAGTATGAGAAACCCACTCAGATCCCACCCTAGAACTTCTGGGTCAGGATATGCACCTTTCCAAGATACCTGGGTGATGCTGCTGCTGTACACTCAGGCTTGAGAAACATGGAGAGATCGTTCTGCCCTCACAACTAGAGACCAGCAGCAGTCATGGTCCAGGGGAGAAGTGGGACCGCCTGCCCACTTCCAGTACTACCCGCTAGCTTCAGGGGGTGGGCAGCTCCGAGTTCTGCTCATTACCCCCCACCCCACCCCCAATACTCACATGTGGGCAAGGAATAGCAGGCAAAGGACAGAGGTTACTCTTCACAGGCTCACAGGCCTAGAGGCTACACTCAGTTGAAGCTTCAGAGTAAGAGTATCAAATCATTTTATTACAAAACTTAAGCTACTTATTAATCATTCAACTTTTCTAAAAAACACAAATGCGAGACTAAAACAAACACACCCAAGACTCGCTAGCCCTTGCAGGATAAGCAGCAGCCCTGGACAGAGAGCCTGCAGGTGTTTCTCCTTCTACCTGTTGTCTGCACTTCCTCACACATTCTACGGTCCTCTTAAAGGCAAACGAAACCGAAGCTACAAGGTTCACATACAAGAGGGTCATGACAACTTTAGAGCTAGTTGGTGCTAATGGCTTTTACACTCTAGTTGACAAAGAAGCACTAATTCCTACTCCATGCTAACCTTTACTGTCATTCTTTGAAACTGCGTCTCTGGAACTGGTTATGTTCCTTCACTGTAGCTATAGCCCCTCTAGGGATCCCCGAGCACAAACCCTAAAATCCACACAGTCTCCAAGTTCAAGTATAAACGTTTGTTTCAGGACAACCCCGGACTGATGTAGTGTTTCTTTCCATCTCTGTAGTGTCTGTTGGGTGTCATCCCCTTTGGCAGGCTGACCAGATGGCAGCACAACGAGGGGACACACACGGTCAACTCCGTTCCGGCCTGTTCCATCTGGACACTGCCCCACAGTCAAGGCTAAATGTTGAAATCAGTGACGACCTCAGCCCGTCTTCATTCGGAAGTTGTACTCTTAAGTAACCAAATCCATTTCTTCATGGTCAATTCAATGGAGCTTCCAAAAGGTGTCAGACACACTCTAAAGAGAATCAGATGAAGATGCTTTTTGAAAGAGACTACATTTAATTTTGCCTCCCTAAAGGAATTTACAATTAAACTAGAAAGACTAGTAATGTTTTATACTCCATAATGGAATTGAGTTTTTCCCTCAGTACAGGCACAAATAAGACAACCCCCCTCTTAAGGCAGTGCCCCACACGAGCTTTATGCTCTTGTTCTGTTCACTCACTGATGCCTTCCTATCATAAATAAGAAACATCTTAATGAAGCTTACAAAGAGAATACCAAAATGGAATGAGGGCACAGGTTACTAACAATGGCTAGGTAAGAATCTACTGCTTATCTGCTGGTCACTGCCCACATTTACTAATGTCTCAAAGCCTGCAAAAAGCATTGCTTTGTGGATCTGTAGCTGACTTTTAAGATTAATTAAATCCCAAAAATAATAAGAAGGGACAATGCACGTAACAGAAGAATCCCATGGTGACTGACATTGGTAAACTCCAATCTCTAAACACAAGGAAATCCAGCGGGGCTTAAAGCAGACTGTGAGTCCTGTTTAGGAAGCCTTTTTAGAATGCCGTGTTTGATTTTATATTCAAATTGCAAACTCAAGTTGAATTCATGTCTAGGCACGAGACTCATTTAATCAATTTTGGAAAAATAGGACTTTCATTTGAATTTCTCTTGTGCACATCACCCCTGTTGATCTCTAATGAAGCATCTATTCACAGCATACATGTTTAGCTCCAGGGCACAGAAGATCCCACTAACACAGGAGAATGCTCCCCATTAGTTCCCAATAAAAGAGTGACTCTTGAATAGTAGCTCAAGTCCATATGCAGTAAATGATTTTCTGGATAAAGAACATGATCCCCAGTAGTGGCTTACCCCTTTTCTATCCATTTTATATATCTACAAGCCAGAGATGAATGCTCCTGGACAAAAGACGGGATACTGGACCTTAGGAAGTGTCCTGGGAGGGAGCTGGGGGCTCTTGGCTCTCAGGCTCTGGAGGGGGCGCAGGCACAGCTTCTTTTTTCTTGGCCGCCAGGAACTCGTGAATTGCTCTTTCTATCTGTGGTCTGAAGATGTGGTTTAGTTTGGGATCCACCACTTGAGAAATGATTCTGTCCACTCCAGCTTCCAACATCCCTGACCTTGTGGAGACAAAGAGACCATTCTTTGAAGGTCCGTGCACCCTCCCCCCAGCCACCTGTTTGCACCATGCATACCTGCAGTACAACATCAAAACTGGAAAAACGACACCAGTACGATCCAACCTTCCTTAGTTTGCACACACATGGCTGCACACCGTTGTGTGTTTGCACAGGCAGCTCTGTGCCATTTTAGCACAGCAGTGACTTCAGGTGACCACCCCCACGATGAAGAGCTCTCCTTGGCCACCACAGCAACCCCTGGTGTGACCCGTTTCAGTCACACTCACCCCCACCACCTCCTGCCCCTAAGCCCTAGGTAACCCCTGATCTTGTCTCCAGCACTGTCATTGTTCACCAGGGTGACATACATGGAATCAGCACCACACATCTTTTTTTGATACTGGATTTTTTCATTTAGCACAACTTCTTGATATTTCTATTTCTAAAGAGGTAGGCTTCCCAAGCTTTTAGACATCCCAGGAGAGCTCAGTGGATCAAGACCTGGACTTGAGTGCTAGTAATAAGACCAAAAAAGGATCGTGAGCTGATTAGAAAAAGCCAGGTGCCATGACCGGCCTCCACTGTTGGGCCCAGGAACACTAAGAAGTCACCTGGATGAGCCAGCAGTAGCACATTGTTAACTAAGGTTCAGTTTGTGACCGAAAGACATGCTTTAATAAGACTCCATGTCTTCCTGAAAGCTGCCCTTACACTTTATACACCTTTCGCCCAAGATCCAAACACTGCTATCTTGGGAGAAAATGCCCAGGTATGTGCCAACTACACTGAAAACTTCAAGCAAGCAGGGAATCATGTTTTGTAATTTGGAGTATCTTTCGAGGCACCTGGTCAAGTTTACACAGGAGACCTATGGAGGCTGGATAAACTAGCAAGAATGTCAGTTGAGTCCTTTGATTACTTGAACCTTGACTTTAATAAAGGGGTGGACTGCTGTGATGTGTGTGTGATTTGCTGTAAAGAACCATCCACCTTGACCAATGAATAAGACCTATCAGCTTTTCCATGCCTCATGCGGTGAGTACTTTTCACTCTTAATTCTAATTACTTACTGAACCACACTTTGCCTCAGACCATTTCGCAACTGGTTTTTGTTCATTGTAGGATTCCATTCCTGCTTGTCCAGATGTGTTGACACAAAATTATCCACTTTCTGCCTCAGGTTCTGGTAAGCTGGCTGAAACATTTTTAAAAAAGAGGTAAGGTAAGAAGTTATATGCACCAAAATTTTAGAAGTCAGTCATTCAAGGATACGGCTTTCCACAGAAATTAGATGTTTTAAGCCCTTAAAGCACTTATATCATGATGATGAAGATGGCCCTGCGGCCCAGAAGAGCATGAATTAACGAGCAACCAAGTGCTAACGTTACAGTGGGCAGGCACAAGGCCAGCAGATACCTTATCATCCCATTTACTTCCCAAGTAACAGTACAGGGAGATTCTATTAACTCTCCTGCCCCCACTGTAGAGATTAAAAATTCACACTTAGAAAAAGGAAACAACTTGCCCACATGGCCAAAATGTGGTAAATCCAAGGTTAGGACTAGTCTGTTTCTGAATCAGAGGAACTGGGTTCTAGCTGGGCACCATGACTAACTGGCTGTCTGACTTTCAACAAGTCACCAACCTTTCAGTCTCAGTTATTTCCACTGGAAAACCTAAAATGTTACTGTCCCACTTACCTCGCAGGGTATCCTAAGCAATAAATAAGGGCTCAGGAAAGCCCACTGCATAAAATGAAGGGCCACCCGAATATCAGCACGATGTGAGAATGGAGACTGAGGTCAATGCCTATGGAACAGTTGGAAAGGCTGAGGGGAAGCACAGCTTAAGGCCAAAAATGGAGCTTGAGGCTCTTATTGGCTTAGAGTTGGTTTTAGATCCAAATATGATCTGAATAAAATTAGAAGGAACTTGGTGAACATGGAATACGTATTCTCAGCCTCTAAGACCTGGTACAATCAGCGGCTCTTCTTCAAACCAGGTATAATAGTGTGCACTGCTGCTAGGCATCACCCTGCCCTCCTCTGCCTGGGCAGAGATTGCTTCTCTACCCCAGTGACATTGAGTTTCAGCAATGCAACACGGTCTGGTCAATGGAGTGCTAGTGACAAGAAGCCTTAAATGTGGTCATCCTCTGTCTGGCTTGGTTCTTGTGCTCTGGTGGCCCTCTGTGAGGGCATGTCTGGGACCTAAGATGAGTTTGTATGTAGCCAAGCTAAACCCAAGCCCAGGCCACCTGAACCATCCAGCGGAAGCCCACTTAGATTGGCTCAACTTTAGCTGACCTGCAGCCCTATCAGCATGAAGATGAATGCTTATCATAAGTTACCATGATTTGCTTCATCGTGTCGTGTTAACTGTGGCAAAAGTTTGCTAGCAGTCAGGTAAATGAAATCAACAACAAAATCAGCAGGCTTTAGCTCTACAGGTGGACTCTTGCAAAAGGCCTAGAGAACTGATTGACAAACACCCATGTACTATCTACCTAGCACCGCCTCCTTCCTCTCCTCACAAGGGTAGGACAGAGGGTGCCATGTTCTCCTGACCACAAATGGGGTGCCTGGCCCATGCTGAAGACAATGCTGATGTTCCCTGGGATTTTCAGAACAGGAATTGAGAGTCCGAGGAAGAAGAGGTAAGATGTAATCAAAATAGGAGTAACCGAATGGATAATGCCGCTCTGTGGTGACAAGACAATAGTTATTATGAAGAGCAGAGAGGAAAGACACCTTGTGGAGCATCCCTGGTTCCAAATGTATCGCTACTCTTCAGGCAGACTGTTCAATCAGTCCTTTCTTGGGGTGCCCAATCAACAGATTCACCCCTTTGCTTAAAGAAACTGGAATTAGTCTCTCAGAACTATGCATCCTGATACTAGATTTTCTACATTTCCAAATAAGTCACCTGGTTTGAAATGATAGTTACTGTTTACTGAAAAATGACAAAGGACAGCAAAGGTCACCACCAAACCTGAACAGAGCTTGGCAACACAGAATAATCCCTTCAGTTCTTACAGTGAAAGGACAAAATGGGCCTGCCGTGAACATTTTATTGTATTATCTATCCTTCACTTGACACTTAGCAGTTAGTTCTATTTATTTGTATTTTGGGTGCAATGCAAAGTAAATTACAAACATCATCAGTACACTTTCCTCGAAATATTTTAGCAGTCTGGAAGGGGCCTAAGAATACACATTTCTAACAAGTTCTCAGGTGATGTTGATGCTGCAGATCTAAGAGCCACACTGAGAACCATGGAGCTAAAGCCACAGTGCCTGAAACCATGTGGTTTCCAGAATTAAAACCACCCAGTGACTAATGGAAGGAATTTGTAAGATGTTATATGGGGAAGGCTCCAACTCCTCTTCCCCCAAAAGCTTTACAATACTAATTTTCTTTCTTTCTTTTAAAAATAACATGAGATGCCTGGGTGGCTCAGTCGTTAAGCATCTGCCTTCAGCTCAGATCATGATCTCAGGATCCTGGGATCGAGCCCCACATCAGGCTCCCTGCTCAGTGGGAAGCCTGCTTCTCCCTCTCCCACTCCCCCTATTTATGTTCCTTCTCTCGCTGTCAAATAAATAAAATCTTTAAAAAAATAAATAAAAATAACATGCGTACTACATTGGCTTAGCGACACATAAAACAGAACATGACAGGAGGGAAGAACATGTGATGGAAGTTGAGAGCATCCAGAGTCCTGGGAAAGGTGGAAGCTCAGCTAACCTTTACATAAGGAAAATTAAACATTAAATATTAAGCACTTCTAACACCATGTAGTATATATACCGTTTGGTCTACATGTCAGTTTTCTACCCTACAGTTCAAACTTTGAGGACTGGTGAACAAGTGACTCACTTGTTCCTGTACCCACACAGCCCACATACTGTAGGCCAATAAATGTTCAATGAATAAATGGATGATGTCTTTCCCCATCTTTGAATTGTAATTTTAAGTTCACAATCTTCATGTTAGGTAGGCAGATTTTCTCAAAGATGAGAACTTACTTCCGTAAAGGAGCTTAGTCAGTAATAGAACCTCCTTACCCTGCAACCCTAGTCTTGTTAGAAAGGCTTCTGAAAAGGGAGAAAATGGAACTTTCCAGCAACTACTGTATGTCTGACACTTAACACACCTGACTTCATTGAATCTCCATGACTTTGGCAAGTAACCTGAAAAACCCTTTTACTAGGGTGAATGTTCAAGCCTGCAAATCGCTGAGCTAGAGAAAAGGAACAAATAGCTAAAACGTTCTGATGAATGTATTCAAACCATTCTCCCTTCCTTACCTGGCTTTCTCCAATGTTCATAACACACAGAGGTTTGTTATTGAAGAGCTTAAAGAAATCTCAGCTTGAGAAAGATAAGATCTAGGCTCTGAAACCAATACTGAGTCCCCAAGTTCAGAGAAACGACCGGACCGTCACATAGCTAACAGTGGTGGGAGCCCAGCCCACGTGTACACCACTCAGAAAGCTTCCTGTACTGCCTCAAGCGGTTTAATACCTCACTGCTGAGATTTTTGAAAGTATCTTTTGTTTTTCTTTCTGCTTTAGAAAAGCCAGCCTGCAACCCTGCTTTCCTCATGCCCAGCCCAACCCCGTCGCCACCCCTTTCCCCCCAATACCTTGGTGTCCACGTCCGCCAGGCAGTCCCGGCGGAAGCTGTCAAACAATCCCCGGCTCTTGAGCTGCTCCACGATGAGAGCGATGAGCTGTGGGTCTCCAGGAGGCAGTGAGGCCGGGTTGATGGCGCCGCCGCTCCCACCGGCCCCTGTCGCGCCTGTCGCCGACCCCGCCGAGGCCTGGCCCCCTCCGCCGCCGCCCACCGAGCCCGTGCCCCCGCCGCCGCCGCCGTCCGCCATGGCTGTGCCCTGGGCCCACAAAGAAAACTGAACACGACTTCTCAGGGACAGAGGGTCTGGGTCATATGGGGGTGGCAAAAGCGCCCAAGAAGGAGGTGTTGGGGGGAAAAGAGAAGGAGGGGAGGGAGAAGGCGGCGGGGGCGGCGGGGGCGGCGG
>RCUC01084286.1:0-12676 GCA_003697995.1 Taxidea taxus jeffersonii
TTACTTACTTACTTACTTATTTATTTATCAAAGAGAGAGAGATCGCACACAAGCAGGCAGAGTGGCAGGCAGAGGCAGAGAGAGAAGCAGGCTCCCTACCAAGCAAGGAGCCGGATGCAGGACTTGATTTCAGGACCCTGGGATTGTGACCTGAGCAGAAGGCAGTGGCTTAACCGATTGAGCCACCCAGGCATCCCTAGAAAAGGATTTCTTTAGTAAAATTCCAAATATGTAAACTCTAGGGACAAAAACTGGTGGATTTCACTACATAAAAATTGAGATTTATATTCAATAGGCTACAGAGTGAAAAAACATATTTCCAATATTCAGAAGTGACAAGGGATGAAAAATTCGAATATTAGAGAACAAATTCCTACAAGTTGGTAACAACCTCAAAAAAGTAAGGACAAATTAGAAAAGTAAGGCATAGGAATAGAAAATTCACATGGAAGAAAAGCAAAACAGCCAAGGATATGAAGAAATGCACGAATCCAAATCATCCCCTAAAGCGCAATTTAAAACTAAAAACTCTATACTATGTGTGTTGGTGTGTATATGGCAAAAATTAGAAATCTGAATACAGAAGTGTTAGTAGAGAAGTGAGGATGTAAGGTGAGGATGTAAAAATCCTCTCCCACTAGTGACGGGATACAGACAAGTGTACAATTTTGGAAAAAAATCTAGCAGCACTTGCTCAACTCAAGCATGCCTGTATTTATGACCCAGCAATACTGCCCTTAGATAAGCATTACAGACATTCTCACACTGATTGATAACAAGAGGTTCAGGGCAGCTTTGTTGGTGATAGCTGGAAGCTGAAGCCAATACCAGTATCCATAGTTCTTAAGAAAGGAGCACATGCTAGGAAACTTTATTAGTAGAAACAAGAAAATAATGTATACACACATATCATAAAAATTGTTCCCTATAGGAAAAGGGAGAAACAGAATAAGGTTTATAGCAGAAAACCACTTAAAAAGATTACTTATGGGGAATCTGGATGGCTCAGTTGGTTGGGTGGCTGACTACTGGTTTCCACTCAGGTCATGATCTCAGGGTCCTGGGATGGAGCCCCACAGCAGGCTCTAGCTCAGTGAAAAGTCTGTTTGTGGATTCTCTCCCTCCCTGTGCCTGACCACCTCCCCCCACCATCTCTCTCTCTCTCTCAAATGAACAAATAAATCTTAAAAAAAAGAAATCACTTATGTTTTATTTTCAGGGCTTACACTCATCATCCATTCTTACCTCTATTACTTATTTATTTATTTATTATTTAATTAAGTAGGCTTATTATTATTATTTAATTAAGTAGGCTCCATGCCCAACCTGGGGCTTGAACTCATGAGCAAGAGTCACACTCTCTACCTTATTAAGCCAGCTAGGTGCCCCTCCATAGCCAATTTAAAAAAAGAAAAATTAGAAAACAAGTGAAATTTCTGGGAACTATGGAAAAATAGAGGAAGTAACCAGAAGCTGAGAAATGGCCTCATAGACTTCTCAGCAGGTATAACTGTAGTTGGACTTAATACAAGCACTAAAACAGGGAGCTGTTTAAAAGGCATTTTCTAAGGGCGCTCAATGGGTTAAGCCTCTGCCTTCGGCTCAGGTCATGACCTTGATCCTGGGATCGAGCCCCGCATCGGGTTCTCTGCTCAGGGTTCTCTGCTCAGCACGGAGCCTGCTTCCCCCCCCCCCCCCCCCGCCCCCCCGCCGTCTACAGAGAGTCTCTGTCTACAGAGAGTAGCCTCTCTGCCTACTTGTGATCTCTGTCAAATAAATAAATAAAATCTTTAGGAGGAAAAAAAAAAGAAAGAAATTTTCCTGCGAATCTTCCAAAAAAGCTAAAGATTAGTTTCTTTTTTTTTTAAGATTAATTTGTTCATTTGAGAGAGAGAGAGAGAGATGGTGGGGGGAGGTGGTCAAATGAAGGTGCCAAATGAAGCAAAAAATGAGCCTTACACACTTTTGGGGGAAAAAAAATCACGCTACTCATGGTCTCTGAATTGATCTCTTTCTCATTCTAAATCTAGTGGGGAGAAGCAGTGGAAGAGGTTTGGGAAATTATCCAAATCTTTGGTATCAGTGCTTGAGTGGGTCTTAGCTTTTTTTCTGGAACCAATTTTCCAGAATTCTATGTCAATACTTACGAAAATAGAGACAAGAACATTATATGGAACCTCTTCATCTAAAGCTGCCCCTTGATGCTCTGGTTTTTCTTAGATTAAATCTAACCTGGGGTTCAGAACACTTCACAAAAACCATACAATTTAAGTAAAATTCCTAGAAAGGCTAGTTTTCTTAAAATACAGTTATGTCTATAACATTCTCTTTTGGAGCCACAAATTTAAGGATTGTATTTCCTCACTGGGATGCGTTATTCGTTTACAGAATTTAGGACAACTGTGCCCAAAGAAGGAAAATAAAGGACTCCTAAATATTAGTATGGGAGTACCTGCAGGATTGACAACACATTTTCCCAAGCTAACAGGTACTTTTAAATATCATAAGAAATTAAAAGACATTAAAAAAAATAAAATCAACAATTAAGAAAAAATAAAGCACAGACATCTGTGTGTGTAGAGAGAGTGAGAATGAAAGTGTGAAGTAAGGTTAACACTTGGTCACCACCTCCCCCACCCCCACCCGGGGAGGTTTTCACTGTATAACTTGTTTTCCAGGAATGTAAATTTGAAGTTTTATAAACAAAGGTTGGAGAGAGATTTAACTCAACAGTTTTAATTTAGTATCCAGTATCCTCCCCATGGCCTCATAAACTCACCTCAACTTAACATCTAGCTCCTTATTTTGATACTTCAACACTATATATCCCTCATGACATGCATATATGCAATTCAGGTAAAACTGCCTTATGTCCAGCTTATGTCAGAGTATGTCTTTAAAACAAAACAAAAACAAGGAAAACCTGGATCAAAACCCCGAGATAGACAGGTTATTCCCCTAACGTTGCTTCTAAAGAGCTGGCCAACCTCTTCTAGAGCTTAAGATAACACAGTATCTAGGAATGTTATCAATCACTGCCCAGCTCTTTGCTCCTCCCACGCGCCAGACCTGGAATTCCTGCTAGTGGAATTCGTTCGTGGAAAACTATGAAGTGGACACTATTTCTACATCATTACTCATCGTCTTGCAAGACAATATTAGGCACTGTTCTCCTTGCTATTAACCTAGTCAAACTAGGATCCCTAAATACACTGCAAACACGCATAAACGGCTTATCTTCCAGGACACAAAATACTAAAGATGTTGGCAAGCTACATAAACCCATCATTTTCCCCTTCTCTTACTTCCTCGTTTCTAAAATAAACCCCTATGGGCACCACATACATTAATAAATGGCTTTGAGGCAACTGTGGGGCAGTTCTAAAAGACAGCTGGAAGTGAAGTGAGCGCGCAACGCTGAGTTTGCGAGGAGACTGGTTTTGCACCTTCCTCTGAAATACCGGGGGCGTTAGGATCTCATCCCGACCGCGGACCGCCGCGGACGGCGCACAGGCGAGGAGGGGACAGCAAGGAAAGGGAGCAGCGAAAGGTGACACGGGAGGCCCGGGGGCGCGCGGCTTCCCAGGGCCTCGCGCCGCGCGCCCCTCCCCTCCGCTCCCCGCACTGCCTCACCCGCCCCTCCCCACCCGGCTCCCTCAAGTCTCCACGAACGGAAATGGGAGTCACAGCGCCGGGGACCAGCGGAAACAAAACACAGAGGCGGCCGCGGGGGGGCCGCTGTGGGTGAGAAGGCCCCGGAACGAGGCCGGCCCGCGCGGGCCCGCGCTCCCTTCCTCCCCCGCGGCCGCACTCACCCGCTCCGGAATCGGCCCCGTCGCCCCCACCCGCGCTCCAGAGCCGGCTGAGAAGAGCAGGGGCGCGGGCTCCACGTGCAGCGTCTCTCTCAGTAAGACCCGCAGCTCCCACGACTCGAAGTGTGAGGCCCCTGGGCCTTTCCCGCGGAATCGGCGCTGAGAAACTCCAACTCCCCCCCCTCCTCCCAGGCACCCCCGGGTCCGGGACTACAACTCCCAGCAGGTTGCGCGAAACGAACGCCCGAGGCAACGGAGGCTCGCGAGGAACACTGGAGCCCAACGCCCCAATCCAGCTTTGTTTTACACTCTCACTTTCCGGGCTTAATCATACACCTCCACAACCCCAAAGAACAGGATGCTGACTTGGGTCCCGGAGGACTGAACTAGGTAAAAGGCCAGTCAAAGTGCGCATGCGTACACAAGCAGGATTCCAGGAGGTAAAAAGACAGCAGGTCAAGTTGGGCGAAGGAAAGATGGCGGAGGTCTCGCCAAGAGACCCGGAAGCACTTACCCTCCACTTCCTCCTCCTGTTTGGCTTCTGTCTCACCTAGAGCCGTCCGGTCGCAGACCGCCTCCGAGACGTTTCCTGTCCGGTGAGTGTCGACCGACTGAAACGGCGGCCCATAATGCATTGCGATCGCGGGTAGGCGGGTGGGGGCGGAGCCAGGGCCGGAAGTAGAACGGTGGCGGCCGCGGAGGCTCTGGCAGCTCGGGACTGAGTGCAAGGTGACTCGGAAGGTAGCTAGACTAACTTGGCCTCTTGGGACTCAGATTCCGGGTTTCTTATGAGGCCTGGGCTGCCAGTTACTTCTGTTCTTCAAGGAGTATAGAGCAGGCCTTTGTCCCGGGCACCTTCACCGCCTGGCCCAGGGTCACTTTTGATCTCGCCGCTTTTAGGCCTTAAAGTTGGGGGTGGACTCGGTATTCTGGCCCGATAATACTCGCTCTGAGGCAACCCTCGGTGGTACGGGAGGCAGGGAGGCCAGGGATTCCTGGGCACCCGGCCCAGCTGGGGCAGCCCAAGGTCATTCCCTCAGGGCGGGTCTGCAGCCAGGCCTGCCCTGCTGGGAAGTGCGGGAAATTTTGCCCAACTACATAAAGCGGAATGTGCACCGTAAGAGGGAAATGGGTGATAGTAATCTTTAAAAGTTTGCGTCCTACCTGAAAATACTGATAATGCAGCTTTGTTTTCCACTCTCGCTTTCCAGCACAATCCTACACCTCAACGCCAAGAAACAAGATGCTGACTGGGGATCAGTGGGGTGTTTGAACTAGGGTTGAGGCCGAAGTTCTCAGGCGGGACAAAACAGGGTTTCCAGCAAGGAGAAAGAGAACGGGTCGGGTGAGGCGGGTTGTGGATTGACCTTAGGAATATGCGCGGAAGAGGCGGTGAAAGGACTAACCTATGGCTGGCTAGCCAGTCATCTCTGTAAACTGGAGGACCGTGCACTTTCACCACAGGTTCCCTGCACATGTGTACCATTTTTTGCAGTTGCCTTCTCCAGTCTTTCTGTGTCAAATCCGTGTCACCGGTTCTCGCGGCATCCCAAAGTACTTGAATAGAGAATTTACCCCACTTTGTATTTTACACCTAGTTGTGTAGTAACGTGTTTTCTGCTGACAGTGGACTGATGGTGGACACTCCTATGTAAATCAGTGAAAAAAATCAAAGGGAATAAAAAAGGAACACGTTTTGATAGTGAGACTATTTATTAATTTTTTAGACAAGTTGAGTTTGAGGATTTATGAAGGGAAGAGACCTGTTGGATGTATGGATTTGCGGTTTAGGAAAAAGGCCAAGATTAGAGATGTGATTTGGGAACCATTACTAATTAGATGGTGATAGAGGGGTGCCTGGCTAGTTCAGTCGGTGGAGCATGCAACTCTTCATCTCTTGCTGTTGAGTTCAGGCCACATATTGGGTATAGAACTTAAAAAAAAATAGGGGCACTTGGGTGGCTCAGTGGATTAAGCCTCTGCCTTCAGCTCAGGTCATGGTCTCAGGGTCCTGGGATCGAGCACCATATCGGGCTCTCTGCTCAGCAGGGAGCCTGCTTCCTCCTCTCTCTCTGCCTGCCTCTCTGCCTACTTGTGATCTCTGTCTGTCAACTAAATAAATTTTTAAAAATCTTTAAAAAAAAATAGTAGGTGATAGAAAATTAAAATGGATTTTACCTGGTAGGAATGACACTATTTTTGCAAGAGTCAGAGCAAATTAACTGTGGGAAAATGGGCAATGTAATCATTTTTCTTAGGCATAGTTTTATTATCTGTAAAGGAGATCAGACCACTTTCCTCTAGTTCTTAACAGTATAACCCAACGGTACAAGGAGAGAATATATATGGAAGTACTCCACAAAGTATTTTGGGCTGAAGTGACCTTACTGATGACTGTTAGTATGTCCTTAAGTTTCCAGAGGGGAAAATATACCTTGAAGCACAATTTTTAAAATAGGTCTGTGTCCAGTTAGATTCTACTATGTAACCTTGTGCCCCATACTTAATCTCTAAGCCTTAGTTTCTGTGTATGGAAAATGGAAATGATAATAAGTAGCACTTTAAGGTTATTTGTTGTTTGCTTGGAGTCTTAAGTATTTTTCTTTGATGAGGTGTAAGTTCTACATGGTGAATTCTTTAATTTCTTCAGATACATTGCTTTCATCCTGGTGGGTGAAGGATATTTTGTTTACTATGGGAGTTCTTTTGGTACTCTTTTTATCCCCCCAATTTTTATTTAAATTCTGATTAACATACAGTGCAATATGGTCTCAGTGATTTATCACTTTACATACAACCCAGTACTGACTATAACAAGTGCCCTCCATAGTACCCATCACCCATCTAGCCTATTCCCCCCACCCGACAACCTCCATCAACCCTCAGTTTGTTCTCTCCTTTTCCCACTAGGGGCCAGTAAAACCCAAGTCAGGACAACCAAAACTGTCAGATATGGGATACTGCCACCCCTACTCAAGAACGATTGTATTACTGTACAGTCTTAATACTTCTTAAACTCTTAGTGGTAGAGGATCATTTTTCCCCCAATCCTTACATCTGCTTTGGAAGAATAAAATAAAAATGAGTTACCGAAAAAAATTAGGTGAAAGATAGTAGGGCAAAGACACACAGAATACGAACTAATTTATTATCCAGCAAATACATATCACTATGTCAAATTACTATATAAGTTTCCATAATAATTCTTATGCCACTGCTGGTCCACAGACTATGACTTGAGTACTTAGCATTCAGTGAGTTCTGGTATGATTTATGATTGAGTTCCGTAGCAGTTAGTCTAGTTAGATTCCCACTATATGATATATTTAGGGGTGTTTTTATTATATATACATAAATGTATAAAGTATATGTATTTTAAACTATATTAACATTCTGGTGCTTGTTTTCAATAACAGAATCACCATGATTCTTCAAAGGCTCTTCAGGTTCTCCTCTCTCATTCGGTCTGCAGTCTCAGTTCATTTGAGGAGGAACATTGGTGTTACAGCAGTGGCATTTAATAAGGAACTTGATCCTGTACAGAAACTCTTCGTGGACAAGATTAGAGAATACAGAACTAAACGACAGTAAGTGGGTAGATAATCACCCGTGGTGTAAATATAAATACTCAAAGTGTATAAGTTTTGAGATGGGGAAAAAAATTACTTGGTGTTTAAAAGTGTCTAAGATCTTCGCTGAGCTGATCTGTGACATAGAAGTTCACTAGGTGCTCTAAAAGAAGATAAAAATCTTAATTTTTAAATCCCAAATTTTATTTTCCTTACATGAGCCCCAAGGGAGAATTCCATTAAATCTGTTGTCATTTTAACTATATCATTATTATAATGTCATTTATTATAAACTGGAATCAATGCTTAGAAGTACATGAGATCTTGGAAATCATTTAGGAACCGTATTTCAGAAAACTAAGTCCCTTAGACATTAATTAGCCTAAAGTCATAAAACTAATAGGAGGAAAAACATATTATCAAAATATTCTAACTCAATTTAGTGGTCTTTCTGTGACATCATGGTTTGGGGGAATGTATGAACACAGCATTTTTCTCTTTAATGCTATATCCGTAGTACTGTATCTCTGGGAAGGTCAAAGGACAAAAGACTCTGAAATGGCTTAAAGCAAGTCCAGGATAAACACAATTATATCACACAGTTTTGGAAAGGAAGGATGACCTTAGCCATCAAATTCAACCCCCAGGTGTTAGGAAAAGTGACATACATCAGTTCAGTGTTCTGTTTTACTTAGTTGTCTAGCATGTGCAAAGCAATGGGCTGTTAATGGCTAGGGCAGGGGGCGGAGCACAGAAAGAAGCCATATTGCATTTTCATAATATTCTTGAAATTTGATAGGTGTAGAAAGCTTATAGGCATATAAGCTTTATATTAATATTAAGGCGTTAATCCATTAATATATAAGGTAAAATGAATTAGATCTAAGGTAGTGACACAGCTGTGTTTGGGGAGTTCACAAGAAGGAATGCTCCTTTATAGCTAGAGGCATTCTGCAAAGTAGGTTGCAAGAGTGATTGTTTTATCTTAGCTTTGAAAGCATTGTTTGGGGTCCTTTTTCCTTTTTGAGAATATGGATAACTATGGATCATCTTCTCAGTTTAAAAAAAGTGAAGAATTTACTCACATGATTCTGCTTAGAGCTTGAAAGTGTTCTCAAACCCAGGGAAGGCTGTTGGTAAATATCCATAACTAAGGGTCTCATTCAGCTTATGAACAATTGGTGTGAAGGTTGGACAGATAAATGGGAGTGGGAGGAGGATCTTTTAGGAGGAAAGAATGGTAGGCTAAGGCATGAAAACTTGAAACCACTAAGTATATTTGGAAAATTGTATCATGCTATTTCCCAGGACTGTAGAGTATATGAGGAGTGTAGGGAGCAGAAAGAAGAGGAATGGGATCAGAATGAGGGGATTATGAGAGGCCTTGATTATAGATGGGCAATTAAGGTAGAATATGATAGGCATTTATGAGGAATTAAAGGTTTTTGAGTAGGATGGTGGGGTAGAACAGGATTAAGATGATCAGGTTGGCAATTTCAATCACAGTATTAGAACAATTGAATAGAAAAGGAAGACAGGCATGATAGGAAAATATAATAATTCAAGCATTAGTTTATGAGAACTTTATTTTCATAGCAGTGGAAATATAAAAATGACAGTCAAGACATTGAGAGACTGAGAACTGGTCTTTATTATCTGGTGGAGAGACAGAGAAGAGGAGTCAGTTAAAGAACTCTGAGATTTTGAGACAGGGCAACTAACAAAAAGGTTTTGTCCTTACCAGAACTAAGGAGGGAGAGAGCAAAGGGATTAAAATAAAATTCTGACAACAATCTTACAGATCTTATCCCCATTTTATATTTGAGAAAAGCAAGGCTAAAAGTTTAGAATTTGTCTAAAATCACACTGTTCAGCAAGCAGATGTGCAGGGCTGGTTGGGGAATGTGTCTCCTGTCCAGAGGCATTGTAGTGTCTTAATATTGGTGCTGTTCGTACTTAAGCTATCCAATAAGTCAGTCTTGAGGTGGACTCTTTTTATTTATTTTTTTTCAGAGTAAGCTTTATGTCCAACATGGGGCGTGAACTCAGGGCCCTCAAGAGTTTCATGCTCTAGCCACTGAGTCAGCCAGGTACCCCTGAGGTGTACTCTTAATCTAAGGAGCCTATAATTCATTCATTTGTGCATATGGTGTGGAGAAATGTTCTTCTAGTGGAGTCTTGCCTGGAATGCAGCTCTGACACTTCCTAGCTCTGTGATCTTTGGCAGGTTTATTTAACCTCTATACTTTATTCATATGTAAAATGGGGATGATGATAACAGTACTGTTTCATAAGATGTTATAAAAATTTAGTGACTCGGGACACCTGGGTGGCTCAGTTGGTTAAGCAGCTGCCTCCAGCTCAGGTCGTGATCCCAGCGTCCTGGGATCGAGTCCCACATCGGGCTCCTTGCTCGGCGGGGAGCCTGCTTCTCCCTCTGCCTCTGCCTACCACTCTCCGCCTGAGCTCACGCTCTCTCTCTCTCTCTCAAATAAATAAATACATCTTTAAAAAAAATTTTAGTGACTCAATAAATTAGCCTAGTATATTTTAATTGAAATAAACAAGTATCCTTTGAGTGTCTACTTTGTCCTAGTCACTATGCTAGGTCCTGGGGCTGTAATAAGGTGGGGTAGGAGACATACTCAGTGGAGGAGGTAGGTAATATCTGGGTGAAACCTGTCTTCCTTATCATAAGAGTACATATTAAAGTTAAAATAGCCGTCATCTGTGGGGCGCCTAGGTGGCTCAGTGGGTTAAAGCCTCTGCCTTCGGCTCAGGTCATGATCCCAGAGTTCTGGGATCGAGCCCCACATAGGGCTCTCTGCTCCACGGGGAGCCTGCTTCCTCCTCTCTCTCTGCCTGTTTCCCTGCCTACTTGTGATCTCTGCCTGTCAAATAAATAAAATCTTAAAAAAAAAAATAAATAGCCATCATCTGTCGTAACCAGTATATTGATAAGACTGGCCGGATTTTTTTTTTTTTCTTTTTCTTTTTCTTTTTTTTTTCTTAAAGCAGTTTCTAAACTTGTAGCTCCCAGAGCTGGACAATCATTAAAAGTATCTGGTTGAAGGCTCTATTTAGACCTCTACTATCTATTTCATTAGCCATTATTCACATGTGACTATTGAAATCTAATTAAGTATAAATAAAAATTCAGTTCCTCAGTCACTATAGTCACATTTCTAGTGCTCACTAGCCAGATTTTGTTAGTAGCTATCTTATGAGACAGCATAGATACAGAGCATTTCTGTCATTATAGAAAGTTCTGTTGCATCTGCTGATCTAGAAGAAAATGGGGTCCATGACTACCAACATCATTAACAAGTCCTTAAATTAGAGCTGTCTCTATGTTTTTGTGGAAATTCTATAACATAGGTAAGGTCCTATACTTTTATCATAGTCGTGTGAAAATATTATTACCTTTAATAATTTTACTTGTAAAGTTTTGTTTATTGTTCATTGGTAGGTGGCAGTAACATGATAAACACAGAATTAATGCAAAGAATTACTACATCTGGTTAGCCCCACTGCTGGTCCGTGATGCTATATTTATCTTCCTAAAGCACAACTCTAATATAATTTTATTGCCTAGTAAATAAAATACAAAGTCCCAGACTTAACATTCCAGGCCTCTTGTGACCTGGGTCCTGCTGGCTTTTTCATCTAGATAGCTTATATTCCCCATATACAGCTAGTTCCTTATTACCTCCCTTATCTTTGCTTTTTCAGTCTTAGAAGGTATGAAATTAAAATCCGACCCAAATGCATGATTTGTCACAAGTGCCACCTTTTTAAAATGAAATTTTTCCCAATGAGCTCAGCAAAAGTGTGCTGTCCTCAACTTGAGTAGCTGTTTGATAAACTGACTTTGAAGCTTACCAGTAACTCTTGTAGCACAGATGTTTGTATAAACATGTTATTTTTTTCCCCTAAGTAGCAAAGTCTGAGGGTAGGAAATTTCTGCTTCTTTGTTAGGCCCATGGTATAGAGACTTAAAGTTATAATACCTTTTAGAAACCATTTAGTGGTATTATTCTATAATACCTTTTAGAAATCATTTAGTAGTGATTTAAATCAGGTGATAAAAATAGATAACACTTACTGACCACTATGTCACCTCTCTGCATGCCAGGTACTGTGTTAAGTGGTACATGTGCATTATCTCTCTAATTCTCATAACAGCAACATTAGGTAGGACCTTTTGTTTTAGACATGGAAACTAAAATTTAGAGTGCTTCATGCTTTGCTCCAGTTTATGCAGTTTTAATACATTGTAGAGCTGACATTTAAGCAGAAGCAGTCATTGACTCCCAAGAGCCCATGAATTTAGCCATCATATCTTCCTGCAGCTTAGACCTCAAGAGATTCTGACTTAATAAACATCCTTGATACTCCAGACCTTGCATGTTAGAAGTTTGAAGTTGCCTCGTTTCTGTGAAACATTATAAAAAAAGTTTGAGTTGAAATTCAAATGGATATACTTTTTTCCAGAAAGAGTATTTTTCCCATGTGAATACTTTTGAAAAGATATATTGAAACTTGATGGTGAAAAGTAATTTTGTTTGTGTAAACTAGTGCATGAGTTTTTACCTGCTCATTTACACAACAGGGCATCTGGAGGACCGGTTGATACTGGCCCAGAGTACCAGCAAGACCTAGAGAGGGAACTTTTTAAGCTTAAGCAGATGTATGGTAAAGCAGACATGAATACATTCCCGGACTTCAAATTTGAAGGTAACTGTCTTTAATCATGAACTCAGTCTTGTGAGAGATTATTTTAAGTTGAGCATATTTCTACTTTATACTTACTTGGATTGTTCAGATAATTAAGTGACAATCACACAGAAATTTATTGGGACAGTGATATTTGCATGAGAAGCTCTGGTGTAAATCTTTGCCATTGGTATAGGAGATCATATAACAGGTTAGTGGTCAGGATCTGAAATCAAACTCCCTGATCTTGAGTCTTAACAAGATCATCTATGAGGTGTGTGATCTTGGATAGTTAACTGGTGACTGTTCTTACCTGATACTTGGGGAGAATTACATCTTCTTTGTGGTTGTAATTAAATGTAATGTAATTAAATGACATAATGTATGTGAAATCATTTAATAGAGAGCCTGGTTTATAGTGAGTGCTGAATAAACCTTTAGCAATTGTTATGTTTCCATGTAGGTGTTTAAAAAAGTATTCACTAAAAAAAAAGAAAAATCAGAAGATTGATGAATTAAAGATTTCTAGATAATGCATTTTATTACAATATGGCTAAGCTTGAACCTTCTTTTTTTTTT
>RCUC01084292.1:0-11043 GCA_003697995.1 Taxidea taxus jeffersonii
AGTTCATTTTTGCCCTTGCTTCCCTTGCCTTTGGCGTTGTTCCTAGGAAGAAGTTGCTGCGGCTGAGGTCGAAGAGGTTGCTGCCTGTGTTCTCCTCAAGGATTTTGATGGATTCCTTTCTCACGTTGAGGTCCTTCATCCATTTTGAGTCTATTTTCATGTGTGGTGTAAGGAAATGGTCCAATTTCATTTTTCTGCATGTGGCTGTCTAATTTTTCGAACACCATTTGTTGAAGAGACTGTCTTTTTTCCACTGGACATTCTTTCCTGCCTTGTCAAAGCTTAGTTGACCAGAGAGTTGAGGGTCTATTTCTGGGCTCTCTATTCTGTTCCATGGATCTATGTGTCTTTTTTTGTGCCAGTACCATACTGTCTTGATGATGACAGCTTTGTAATAGAGCTTGAAGTCCGGAATTGTGATGCCACCAACTTTGGCTTTCTTTTTCAATATTCTTTTGGCTATTCGAGGTCTTTTCTGGTTCCATATAAATTTTAGGATTATTTGTTCCATTACTTTGAAAAAAATGGATGGGATTTTGATAGGCATTGCATTAAATGTGCAGATTGCTTTAGGTAGCATAGACATTTTCACAATATTTGTTCTTCCAATCCATGAGCATGGAACATTTTTCCATTTCTTTGTGTCTTCCTCAATTTCTTTCATGAGTACTTTATAGTTTTCTGAGTATAGATTCTTTGCCTCTTTGGTTAGGTTTATTCCTAGGTATCTTATGGTTTTGGGTGCAATTGTAAATGGGATTGACTCCTTAATTTCTCTTTCTTCTGTCTTGTTGTTGGTATAAAGAAATGCAACTGATTTCTGTGCATTGATATTATATCCTGACACTTTACTGGATTCTGTACAAGTTCTAGCAGTTTTGGAGTGGAGTCTTTTGGGTTTTCCACATATAGTATCATATCATCTGCAAAGAGTGATAGTTTGACTTCTTCTTTGCCAATTTGGATGCCTTTTCTTTTTGTTTTCTGATTGCTGAGACTAAGACTTTTATCTAGTACTATGTTGAATAGCAGTGGTGATAATGAACATCCCTGCCATGTTCCTGACCTTAGTGGAAAAGCTCTCAGTTTTTCTCCATTAAGAATGATATTCGTGGTGGGTTTTTCATAGATGGCTTTGATAATATTGAGGTATGTGCTCTCTATCCCTACACTTTGAAAAGTTTTGATGAGGAAGGCATGCTCTACTTTGTCAAATGCTTTCTCAGCATCTCTTGAGAGTATCATATGGATTTGATCTTTCTTTTATTAATGTATTGTTTCACATTGATTGATTTGCGGATGTTGAACCAACCTTGCTGCCCTGGAATAAATCCCACTTGGTCGTGGTGAATAATCCTTTTAATGTACTGTTGGATCCGTTTGGCTAGTATTTTGGTGAGAATTTTTGCATCTGTGTTCATCAAGAATATTGGACTGTAATTCTCTTTTTTGATGGGATCCTTGTCTGGTTTTAGGATCAAGGTGATGCTGGCCTCATACAATAAGTTTAGAAGTTTTCCTTCCATTTCTGTTTTTTGGAACAGTTTCAGGAGAATAGGAATTAATTCTTCTTTAAATGTTTGGTAGAATTCCCCTGGGAAGCCATCTGGCCCTGGGCTTTTGTTTGTTTGGAGATTTTTGGATGACTGTTTCAATCTCCTTACTGGTTATGGGCCCATTCAGGTTTTCTATTTCTTCCTGGTTCAGTTTTGGCAGTTTATATGTCTCTAGGAAAGCATCCATTTCTTCCCGATTGTCGAATTTGTTGGCATAGAGTTGTTCATAATATGTTCTTATGATTGTTTGTATTTCTTTGGTGTTGGTTGTGATCTCTCCTCTTTCATTCATGATTTTATTTATTTGGGTCCTTTCTCTTTTCTTTTGGATAAGTCTGGCCAGGGGTTTATCAATCTTATTAATTCTTTCAAAGAACCAGCTCCTAGTTTCGTTGATTTGTTCTATTTTTTTGTTTGTTTGTTTCTTTCTATTTCATTGATTTCTGTTCTGATCTTCATTATTTCTCTTCTCCTGCTGGGTTTAGGCTTTATTTGTTGTTCTTTCTCCAGCTCCTTTAGGAGCTAGGTTGTATATTTGAGACCTTTCTTGTTTCTTGAGAAAGGCTTGTATCACTATATATTTTCCTCTCAGGACTGCCTTTGCTGTGTCCCACAAATTTTGAACTGCTGTGTTTTCATTATCATTTGTTTCCATGAATTTTTTTCAATTTTTATTTAATTTCCTGGTTGACCCATTCATTCTTTAGAAGGATGCTGTTCAGTCTCCATATTTGGGTTCTTTCCAAATTTCCTTGTGATTGAGTTCTAGCTTCAGAGCACTGTGGTCTGAAAATATGCAAGGAATGATCCCAATCTTTTGATACCTGTTGAGATCTGATTTATGACCCAGGATGTGATGTATTCTGGAAAATGTTCCATGGGCACTAGAGAAGAATGTGTATTCTGTTGCTTTGGGATGGAATGTTCTGAATATATCTGTCATGTCCATCTGGTCCAGTGTGTCATTTAAGACCTTTATTTCCTTGTTGATCTTTTGCTTGGATGATCTGTCCATTTCAGTGAGGGGAGTGTTAAAGTCCCCTACTATTATTGTATTATTGTCGATGTGTTTCTTTGATTTTGTTATTAATTGGTTTATATAGTTGGCTGCTCCCATGTTAGGGGCATAGATATTTAAAATTGTTAGATCTTCTTTTTGGACAGACCCTTTGAGTATGATATAGTGTCCTTCCTCATCTCTTATTATAGTCTTTGGCTTAAAATCTAATTGATTTAAGGATTGCCACTCCAGCTTTCTTCTGATGTCCAATAGCACGGTAAATGGTTTTCCAACCCCTTACTTTAAGTCTGGAGGTTTCTTCGGGTCTAAAATGAGTTTCTTGTAGGAAGCATATTGATAGGTTTTGTTTTTTTATCCATTCTGAAACCCTGTGTCTTTTGATTGGGGCATTTAGCCCATTTACATTCAGGGTAACTATTGAGAGATATGAATTTAGTGCCATTATATTGCCTGTAAGGTGACTGTTACTGTATATTGTCTCTGTTCCTTCCTGATCTACTACTTTTAGGGTCTCTCTTTGCTTATAGGACCCCTTTCAATATTTCCTGTAGAGCTGGTTTGGTATTCGCAAATTCTTTCAGTTTTTGTTTGTCCTGGAAGCTTTTTATCTCTCCTTCTATTTTCAACGATAACCTAGCTGGATATAGTATTCTTGGCTTCATGTCTTTCTCGTTTAGTGCTTTGAATATATCATGCCAGTTCTTTCTGGCCTGCCTGGTCTCTGTGGATAAGTCCACGGCCAATCTAATATTTTTACCATTGTATGTTACAGACTTCTTGTCCCAAGCTGCTTTCAGGATTTCCTCTTTGTCGCTAAGACTTGTAAATTTTACTATTAGGTGACTATATATGGAACTATTCTTATTGATTTTGAGGGGTGTTCTCTGCACCTCCTGGATTTGATGCTTGTTCCCTTTGCCATATTAGGGAAATTCTCTACAATAATTCTCTCCAATATAGCTTCTGCTCCCCTCTCCTCCTTCTTCTTCTGGAATCCCAATTATTCTAATGTTGTTTTGTCTTATGGTATCACTTATCTCTCCAATTCTCCCTTCGTGGTCCAGTAGTTGTCTCTTTTTTGCTCATCTTCTTTATTCTCTGTCATGTGGTCTTCTATATCACTAATTATTTCTTCTGCCTCATTTATCCTAGCAGTAAGAGCCTCCATTTTTTATTGTACCCATTAATAGCTTTTTTTATTTCAACTTGGTTAGATTTTAGTTCTTTTATTTCTCCAGAAAGAGCTTTTATCTCTCTGGAGAGGGTTTCTCTAATATCTTCTATGTCTTTTTTGAGCCCGGCTAGAACCTTGAGAATTATCATTCTGAACTCTAGATCTGACATATTACCAATGTATGGATTACGTCCCTAGCCTTCGGTGTTGCCTCTTGTTCTCTTTTTTTTTTTTTTTTTGTGGTGAGTTTTTCCGCCTTGTCATTTTGTCCAGATAAGAATATATGAAGGAGTAAATGAAATACTAAAAGGGTGGCAAAAACCCCAGGTAAATGTGCTCTAACCAAATCAGAAAAGATCACAAATTGTGTGTGTGTGTGTGGAGGGGGAAGGGGGTAAAAAGAAGTTCTGAAAAAAAATTTTAAAAAGAAAATAAAGAAAAATTACAAAAAAGAAATATATATATTAGACTGGTGACTAGAACAGGGTCACCCACTTAATTCTGGGAGTATTTTGGTCTCTTAGAAGAAACTACCACCCAAAATTTTAAAGAATGAAAAACATATATAAGGGTAAACACAATGAAGGGATGGAATATGACTATAAAGATGAAAAAAATTTTTTTTTAATTTCTAACAAAGGAGTACATCAGGTAAGTTGGTTGGCAGATAAAAAAAAAAAAAAAAGAAATTGGAGAGAATTTGCTCGGGCTGGAAACTAGATCAAGCCTGGTGCTAGATTTAGGGTGTATTTTGTTCTATTAGAAGTTGTACCCCAAATTTTTTAGAAGAAAAAACCCTATGTGTATACAAAGAATAAAGTTAGATACAATGAAGGATAAAATATGACTATAATAATGGAGGTTCAAAAAAGATTTTTTTTATGTAAGGTATTAAGATAAACTAGTTTAAAAAATGTTAAAAGAGGAAAAGGTAAAAGTTAAAAAAAAATTAGCAGAAGAAAAAAAATTAACTTTGCAAGACTAAAGATTCATGGGAAGAAAGCCATGAATTCCATGCTTTGCTTTCTCCTCCTCTGGAATTCCGCTGTTCTCCTTGGTAAGTGAACTTGGTCTTGGCTGGATTGCTTGTTGATCTTCTGGGGGAGGGGCCTTTTGTAGTGATTTTCAAGTGTCTTTGCCCCAGGTGGAATTGTACCACTCTTACCAGAGGCCAGGCTAAGTAATCCGCTGGGGTTCGCTTTCAGGAGCTTTTGTTCCCTGAGTGCTTTCCTTAGAGTTCCAGAGGATGGGAATAAAAATGGCAGCCTCCCAATCTCCGGCCCAGAGTAGCCAAGAGCTCGGGTCCCCACTCTTCAGTGCGCCCTCAGAGAAAAGTGCTCAATCACTCCCGTTTCCCTGGCCTCCGGCTGCGCTCCGAGCTCACCCAGCCTGTGACCAAGCGTCTCTGTCTCTGGCACACAGCCCCACCTGGAGTCTCCAAACCCCACAGATCCCTGAGCTCTTCCAGGTCGTGGTCTCTCCAGATCTTGTGGGGACCCTACTCACAGAGTACTCTTCTGTGTCACGGATTACAGTTCAAGGTAACCCCAAGTTGAGAGCTCACTCCTCAGCTCTGTCTCTGTAGCTGGCTTCCCCGCTCTAATACCTGCAAGCTCTATGACACTCAGACCGTCCCGTTCCTTCTGTGACCCCAAAGGACCTGAGGCCACGCTGTCCCCACGAGGGCTTCACCCCAGTTTTGCCTCTGGAGTGATGTCTCTCAGTGGAGCAGACATTTAAAAGTCCTGATTTTGTGCTCCATTGCTCTGCTGCTTGCCAGGAGCTGGCCCCTCCCCTCAGGGTCTATCTTCCCATCGCTTTGGATTCACTTCTCTGCTGGTCCTACCTTTCAGAAAGTGGTAGATTTTCTGTTTCAAGAATTGTTACTCTTCTTCTCTTCGATCTGCTATTGGATTTGTAGGTGTTTGCAATGGTTTGATAAGCTACCTAGCTGATCTCCTGTTACCTTATGTTGTCTCAGCCTGCTACCTCTCTGCCATCTTGACTCCTCCCCCCCAATGATGTCAATGCTGTAGGAATTTTAAAAGGCACTAGGAGTTTTCTTTATCTTCTTAAATTCTTTAAAAAGTTTTATTTGTCAGCTATTTATAAATTCATTTTTAAAGTTACTTCACTAAACTATTTAAAATATGAAACCATTAAACTTTTAAGTAGATAATTTCCTTGAAGTGTGTGATTTCAAATCATCTAACACTCTACGTGTATACTCTATACTTGATAGACTAACTGTAAACATTTGTTGATTGGTCAGATGTGTTATATGAAGAACATTCTTGCATGAAACTTCATGATAAATTTGAATTATAAGATGGCTGTTAATTTTTCTTTTTTTACTCCATCCACATATGTAATCAACATTCATCACCAAAGAGTTACTGTATGTTGTTATTATTATGGTATTAAAGAATGCTTCCTGGGGCACAAAACATATCTTAACAAACTTAACAGAATAGATCACATGGAGTGAAATCAGCAAAATGGCAGTATAGGAATTTTTTTTTCTAAATATTTTTATTTATTTATTTGACAGACAGAGATCACAAGTAGGCAGAGAGGGGGTGGGGAAGCAGGCTCCCCACCAAGCAGAGAGCCCAATGCAGGGCTCGATCCCAGGAACCTGAGATCATGACCTGAGCTGAAGGCAGAGGCTTTAACCCACTGAGCCACCCAGGCACCCTAGCAGTATAGAAATTTTTAAGACCCATCCCCTCCCAGAAACCTTAATTTGAACTATCCATGCACAGAAATACACTTATAAGAGCTACAGGTTACAGGTGAGGGATTAAAAGCACCTAGGTGAAGCACAGAAAAAAAGAAAAAATGACGTGAGAAGAGTAGGAAATATAGACTCACATTACTGCCATTATCTGTCCCTCAAGCCTAGGCAGATCAGCATTGAGAGAAATACTCTCCACACTAGAGAAGAAGAGTGAAATGAGTGCCCAACTTCACTACAGACCCCAGTGTTGGCCTGCTCCATAACCAAGCCAACTTCTGCAGTATTAATCACAAAGCTAGTATAAAGGTTAAATGACAAAAGAATTAAAAATAACTACAGTTATAATAATTTGTTAATGGATACACAATATAAAAACAGATAAATTGTAACATCCAAAGCATAACATATGAGAAGAGAGTATAAAGGTAGAATATTTGTCGGGATGCCTGGGTGGCTCAGTTGGTTGGGCGGTTGCCTTTGGCTCGGGTCATGATCCCAGCGTCCTGGGATTGAGTCCCACATCAGGCTCCTTGCTCGGCAGGGAGCCTGCTTCTCCCTCTGCCTCTGCCTGCCTCTCTGTCTGCCTGTGCTCGCTCTCTCTCTCTCTAACAAATTAAAAAAAAAAAAAAAGGTAGAATATTTGCATGTGATCCGAGAAAGTTGTCTGTCAGCTTAAAATAGACTGTTTTATATCTAAGACATTTTATGTAAGCTTCATGATAACCACAAAGCAAAAACTTAAATTCACAAAAGATAAAGGAATCAAAGTATATAACTACAAAAATAATTAATTCACAAAGACAGCTAAAGAGGAAGAAAGGAAAAAGGGAACAAGAGCAAGAAAACAAGTAGTAAGTTTGGTATTAGTTAGTAATTCCCTATCAACAACTGCTTTAAATATAAGTGGATTAAATTCTCTTATCAGAAGTCACAGAATGGATGAATGGATTGAAAATCAAGATCCAACTATATGCTGCCTACAAAAGACTCACTTCAGCTTTAAGGACACATAGAGGCTCAAAGTGAAGGGATGGAGAGAGTTACTCCATGCAAAGAAATGGGTGTACCAAACAGATGTACCAAACAAAAGAAAGCAGAATAGCAATACTCATATCCACAGAAGATGTTCAATTGGTATATATTACATGGAGTGAGTGAATATGGTAATATGCTGAGAAAGTGCTATCCTCCATCACAATTTGGAATTAACTTTAAGGTAACCATATACAAAGGTCATGGCCATGAGTTAAAGATATATGAGTGACTTCACTCTCAATAATATACCTTGGCTACTAGTTGTTTTGTTACTAAGCAATATTTTTACTATAATATATAAACATTGTTTAAACGTCATTTTCTTAAAAAATACTTCCAAAAATATTTCTAAATTTTCCCACAAATGATGATGAAATTTGGTTTTGATACTATATCCTCAAAGCATTATTACTTTCAATTATAAAATGTTTCCATTTTTCATATAATTTAATTAGAAACCTAAAAAACTCTTAAATGATACCAACTAAACTCATTAGTCATATAGGGATTAGAAATATTATATTATTATCAGCATACCAATTTCCTTATTCATGAATACCTTATAATAAATTTTAAGTTATTTAAATTTGAATTTGCATATTTTATTTTAATGATTCAGTAGTTCATTTACTGAATTATATTTTGTATTTAGAAGACAAACTTTTTTCTGGATCAAAATCTATCTATAAAATATCACAACAAATAAATGGGTAAAAAAAGAAAATTTCTTAAATTTAATGTAAACAATGTAATTGTCAGGTTGAAATTTTTTCAGATACCTTTTTTTTTTCCCTTGAAACAGTTTAACAGAAACCACATCACATATGAAGGCACTGTCAAGAAATATTCTCTTCAAAAAAAAAAAAAATTCCGTAATGCTTTATACCCTTTTGACAGCTGATCCTTTTCATTTCAATAGACAGCTTAACCTTCAATGAAACATGTGTGTGGAGGAAGGTATTCTGTTATCTGTGTGAGCTGTAATGCCTGGTCATCTGCTTGAATATGCAGTGGCATTTCCAATGTATAAATTTCTAACTGTACATCCAAACTTCACTTATGTATTGGTATGTATAATAAATTATGATTTATAATTGTTAAGAGCCATTAATTTAAAATCTATAGGGCAAGTCTTCAGCATCTTGACTGTACTATAAGACTCATTTTCTTTTAGAAATTACTTGAAAACATATTAATTGAACTTAAGTTTAAATATTATAAATTTGATAGTGTTGGAGAAAACTGAATCTTGAAGTTATATTTATGCTGGCTACTTTTATATTCTCTGTAAAAGCAGTTATTTTTACCAAGAATAATTAAAATAATAAATGCACATGTATAAATGAAAGTTTCTAATTATGTGGTGTTTCAGGAGGACAATTTCCAATTAAGAGTTAGAAGGATAAAAAACATTTTAAATTACTGTTGAGAATTGGATAGTTTAAAGTTTAGCTTGAACTATTAAGGCATGTTTAAAGTATATCTAAAACTGAAAAGACATTTATTTTCCTAAATTAACAACTTTTAACCTTTTTAGTCCCATAATTTATGGTACTGGCAGAACCCTATTACATGAACATCTTAACTTGTAGCATACTTAAGGTAAACCATATCTATAGTGAATAGCACTGTTATTCACTATTGCTCCAGTAAGACCATACACATTTTTAAGGGCTGACACTGACTGATGGGCTATGGCATTATTCTAATTAATCACTTCCAATATAGTATGAGTTATTAAATATTTCAGATATTGCTCATATCTACATATGTCAATATGGATATCTACTGCAGGTATGGGTAGAATATACAATTAAAATGAGTAATTTATAATTTATATAAATTTTATTTTAAATGCTACAGATTATCAGATAGATATTTCCTTTAAAAATGACCAAGATAACAAAGCAATACTTCCAATAAATATTCATTAAACAATTAGCAGAGCAATCATTAATGTAAAAGGCATTCACCTAGTTTACCACCCAAAATCCATGTATTTGAGTTCACAGCAGCAAACCTTGGGGATCACTATTACACTTACTCACCTTGTAGATACTGAGTCTCAATGCAGTGGCCTAAAACAGAAATTACAGAAGCCCATATTTCTCTTAATGACTAAGTAATTAATTTCTTATAAACTGTGTCTTTCTTCTCAACCAAGACTTTAATATCAACCAGAGGAGATAACTGATATAAATTGTTATAAATTTTCTGAAGAGCAATTTTGAAATGGATACAATAGAAAAACTGAGCACATAACTCATCTATTAATTCTACTAGCACTTCTATTTTATTAAAAATATCTACAAAGAGGGGCACCTGGGTGGCTCAGTGGGTTAAGCCTCTGCCTTTGGCTCAGGTCATGATCCCAGAGTCCTGGGATCAAGCCCCGCATCGGGCTCTCTGCTCAGCGAAGAGCCTGCTTCCCTCTCTCTCTCTGCTGCCTCTCTGCCTACTTGTGATCTCTGTTTGTCAAATAAATAGATAAATAAATCTTTAAAAAAATATATCTACAAAGATGTTTCTGGAACAATGAAAACCTTTTAAATTAAATTTGTACCAGTAGTAAAAAGGGCACAAGATATAAACAAAGCAATTTGGAGAGGGAAAAACAAAATTAAATCCTTTATTTTCTTCCATACTTTGTAGCTTTAACCCACTGAACCACCCAGGTGCCCCATACTTTGTAGCTTTAAAAAGAAATTGTGAATCTGCAGAATTAATAAAGTGAAAATATTTTGCTTAACCGCAAATTTATTTTCAATCTATAATCAAATCAAATTTGGAACATCTTTTTTTAAAAATCTAACATATTCTATAACTCCTAATAGGTATAAAAGATCTTAAATGTGATACGTCTTGAGAATTTACAAATGTTTTACTTCATTTAGAAGTCTTAGTATTTATCAATAGTATGGAAAAAAGACAAATTATATGCTAATATTGAAACAGTTATTTTTTTATTGCCCATTTTGCTAATACTAACCAATACACATGACCCCAGAAATAGGACTATGATAGATAATTTACAATTTCATTCCATAAGGAACATTTCTAATAATAATTCATTTGTTTTGCAGTAGTTATTTTGATAGAAAGGCTAATATAGCTGGATTTTTTTTTACACACTAATGGCTTTGTTATTGCTAGCATAATCAAATTCTAGATTTAGTGAATTGTATTATATACAAAAGTACACCTCCTTACCAGTGGGAGTAATTTGCCTTAAAGAAATCTGTTATAATATTTAAATTAAATTGTTAATCAGGGACTATTTACAGCTGCACCTGCTCTTATTTGTAGCATGAAACTGTATAATCACTGTCAGTTCATCCAGATCCAGGCAGAAGATAACCATTACTACGACAGAAGTATAATTAAAGAGAATCCCCATCTGCTGTATTATCCTGGCTTTGTTAAAGAGTGAGAAACATGGGTGCAGAAAGCACCAAGGAGAAACAAAGGGAGGAGAGAAGGTATTTATAAGAATGCTACCTATTTCCTACCCAAAAAA
>RCUC01084294.1:0-15814 GCA_003697995.1 Taxidea taxus jeffersonii
CCAATGGAAAAAAGAGTCTCTTTAACAAATGGTGATGGGAAAATTGGGCAGCCACATGTGGAAGAATGAAACTGGACCATTTCCTTACACCACACACAAAATAGACTCCAAATGGATCGAAGACATCAATGTGAGACAGGAATCCACCAATATCCTTGAGAACACAGGCAGCAACCTCTTGGACCTCAGTTGCAACAACTTTGTCCTAGAAACATTGCCAAAGGCAAGGGAAGCAAGGGCAAAAATGAACTATTGGGACTTCATCAAGATCAAAAGCTTTTGCACAGCAAAGGATACAGTCAACAAAACCAAAAGACAACTGACAGAATGGGAGAAGATACTGGCAAATGACAGATCAGATAAAGGGCTAGTATGCAAAATCTAGAAAGAATTTATCAAACTTGACACCCAAAGATCAAATAATCCAATCAAGAAATGGGCAGAAGACATGAATAGACTTTTCAGCAATGAAGACATCCAAACGGGCAACAGACACATGAAAAAATGCTCAACATCACTTCAGCATCAGGGAAATAAAAATCAAAACCACAGAGAGATACCACCTCACACCAGTCAGAATGGCTAACATGAACAAGTCGGGAAATGACAGATGTTGGAAGGTTCCAGAGAAAGGGGACCCCTCCAACACTAATGTTGGGAATACAGGCTGTTGCAGCCCCTCTGGAAAACAGTATGGAGGTTCCTCAAAAAGTTGAAAATAGAGCTACCCTATGACCCAGCAATTACAATACTGGGTATTTATCATAAAGATACAAACAAATGTAGTGACCCAAAGGGGCACAGGCACCAAAACATTTCTAGTAGCAATGTCCACAATAGCCATAGCCAAACTATGGAAAGAACCTAGATGTATATCAACAGATGAATGGATATATATATATATATGATGGAATACTATGTATGTAGCTAGCCATCAAAAGAAATGAAATCTTGCCATTTACATTGACATGGATGGAACTAGAGGGTATTACGCTAAGTGAAATAAGTCAATCAGAGAAAAACATTACCATATGATCATATGAGGAATTTGAGAAACAAGACAGAGGATCATAGGTGAAGGGAGGGAAAAATAAAACAAAATGAAACCAGAGAAGCAGACAAACCATAAGAGACTCTTAATCTCAGGAAGCAAACTGAGTGTTGCTGGAGAGGAAAAGGGTGAGAGTGAAGGGATTGCTGGCTGATGGACATTGGGGAGGGTATATGTTGTGGTGAGTGCTGTGAATTGTGTAAGACTGAGGAACCACAGACCTGTACACTTGAAACAAATAATACATTGTATGTTAATAAAATATTAATGAAGACACTAGAAGAAATATGAAGTTATAGTAGTACTACACCTTGGCTTACTGGCCAATGACTTGGCCTATATTGGGAGGAATTTCCATTAATCAAATTGTGGAAAGGGCCCAGAGGGGGAATATGGGGTTGAGCTCATAAAAGGTAGGATGTATCTACCCCTTCCCATGTTGTCATCTACCTTGGAGATGGGGAGATTTCGCTGACCAGAAGTTGAAAGTATGAGAGTGTCTTCTGCATTGTCTTTATATATTTTCTAAAACCACCCAGGATATTAGCTTTTATCTTGAACACCCAGTCATCTTTCTCTCTCAAATAGTTTTCTTGAAGTTCATTTGGAGATGAAAATGTGCTCTAATGCACTATATTGTGCAATGGACAGCAAGAGGTGTTTTGTGAGTAGACGTGAAGACTATAGTAATAATGATTATATATAATGACACTCTTGCAGCCAGAGTGCTTGGTTCCAATCCCTGTCCTACCACTTTAAATGTCTCCCATGATTTTGAGTGTGGGTTAATATTCAATGTTAAACTAATAACCTATGCTTTTTTTTTCTCTTCTTAGAATCTCTACTGCCAGGAGGAGAGTTGGCTCTGAGATCTTTTCGTTAGGTAAGTGAGGTAACATGGTAAAAAAAAAAAAAGGCATTTTCTTAAAGTCTAGGACTTAGGTGAAGTTAGAAGACTCAGGGTATAGACAAAATGTTTCTGAGAAACAATGAGAAAGATTGGGTTGCTTCTTGTTTTACCAGACAAAAAAAAGATTCCTGAAGGAGGAGAGGAGAGAGGTTCTATGGAGAAATACCTATGTAAGCAGGGAGTCTGGGGGGGCCCCAGAGAAAGGGTTCCTGCTCTCTACTTTCCAGGCTGACAGAGCCACTGGGGGGGTGCCAGACCTTAAAGAAGCTTGAGGATGGGTTGGGAGGTGACTTGGACATCATGCCTTTCATACCCAAGAAGATAAAGTCATGCCAGCCTTACAGAGAGTCACATTCTTTAACATGGCATGAATAGAGGTGGAGAAAGAATCCTCTTCTATTCTCAGATGGTATGGAGGAATCAAAGAGAACTGCAGATCCTGAAGCAGCTATTTAGATAGGAAAGAGGTCCATTTCTCATTATTCTATGTGGACTGATGACTGAAGAGCAATTGAGATAGAGATGTCTCTGTGGACATCTGTGTAGAGAGGTGATTCCAGCCCTGGATCTGCTCTATTTTCTCCCCTGCAGTCAATGTCATATTCCCAGAACTTAGACACAACTCCACAGAAGAGAAAGGTAGATGCAGTTCCAGAGTTATAAAATTCAGCTGCTATCCTGACCACATTTTTGTGTTCTTATCTAACCAGGTTTGTACATTACAATTCCTAGTCACTATACTGCTCAGTCTCTGAAGTTTTGTTTGTTTTGTTTTTTTGTGACTATTCTTTAGTTGATCCTTCTAGAAAATTATATTATACCCAGATTTCCCAATTTATCAAGCACTTACATGTACTTATATATTCTCCCCTGCAACCAAATTTTAATAAATCCTTTTTAAACAGGTAATATGTGTTCTTGGCAAAAAAAAAAAAAAAAAAACCAAGGGAAAAAAAACACAAAAGGCATCAGCTAGTGTACAACTAGAAGTAAGTCTCCCTCCTACCCTTGCCCCTCAGTCCTGCCTCTGGTATTAGTTTTTTTATATTTCCTATGATGTCATGTATACCTGTTCTCATACATAAATAGTCTAAAAACAGACCCACAATTGTATTTTGCATACCGCTTTGTACCTTGCCTTTTCCATGTAACGAGATGTCTTGAATATTATTCCATGATTATATTTCACATTCCATCCTAGAGATGTACCATGATTTATTTGAGCAATTGATGGGAATTTAGGTTGTTTCCAGATTTTTGTTATTAGGAGGAGTGCTACAGTGAATTGTTTGTACAACCTCTTTGCACATTACTTGAATATATTTGACTGATGATACTAGAAGTAGGACATGGGAATGACACTTTTGTGCATTTAAAATTTTAACAGATACTGTCAGTGGCTCATAGGAATTATACCATGTGAAATTCCCACCTCAAGATATGAGTGCCTGTTTCTCTTTTTATGAAACTTAAATTTTTTTTCTCATCTGATAAGTGAAAATTAATATCTCATTATAGTTTTTCATTTTATTTTAAAAATTAATTTTTATTGTCTTCTTATCTGCTCATGACTTTTGCTTACTTTTCTTGTTGGTTTTGTTTTATGTGCTCACAAAATTATACATTTTATGAACTTGGCCCTTTGTAATATGTATTGTGAATTTTCTTCCAGTTAATTGTTTGTGCTTTGGCTTTGTTTATTTCTTTAGGAAATTTAGACTTTTTATTCATATATAGTTTAATTCATCAATCTTTTATGGTTTTAGTCAGACTTTCTCTACTCAAGAGATTTTCTTTTTAAACCTCATGCTTTCTTTTAGTATTTATTTTCCTGTTTTCTTTTCTATTTAAATCTTTCTCAAGAAGGAACTTATTGGTGTAAAGGGAAAAGTAGAATGTTAATTGCTATGTTTATGATGTTCCATTTATAACTTTTACGTTAAATTAAGTTCCTGATGAATCATGTGCAATGGAGTAAGATTCTACTTTGTACCTTCAAAGTAATCTGTTTGAATCACTCAATTTAATTGCAAAAATAAGTTCTGCAAGAAAAAAAGTCTTCAATATACTTTTCCATACTGCAAAAAAAAAAAAAAGAAAGAAAAAAGAAAAGAAAAGCCATCTACTCTGTGTGAGTTAATTGTAATAAGGTTGGAGTGGGGAGAAGGTCAGGGGGAGTGTCAAACTATTGTAAACTTAGAGAACAAATGCAAACTATGACAAACATGATTTACAGTTTCATGTGAACAAAGACAATTCTCTAAGGCCAACATTCTAAAAAATGTAGTTTCCTATAACAAGAATTTATATTCTCAGCATTTTAAAAGTCAACAGTTCTTGAAATTATTAAAACAAACCTTTGAGTATTATAGGAAAGCTGTCTTATTTTGTAAACTTAGGTAGAAATTTAACTTTAAGATAACAGGATGCAGAATAAGTATAGTTTTAATTTAAATTTTATAGTAACTGGTATATAAATATTATCTTAACTCCTTCATTATCTAGCTAGAACAAGGAGTAATATCTAGCCCAACACTTTGCAATTTTAAAAGCAATGGTGTTAACAATTCAAAGTTTCTCATGTTGAAACACATCACTATCATTACAGCTATTATTTTAACCAAGGCTGAGTGAAAGACCTCAGGCACAGAATAACATACTTTGATACAAAAAGCGGACTTAAGCTATATGATGTTGCAAAAGATTGCACTTTGAATTTAGATTTAACAACTGATGAAAACTCTGTTGTAAGAATATCCTGTTAGGAGGCTTACTAAGTTTTATTATTATGTTTTTAAAATATTAATTTTTAATTACACAACAAAATATGAAGGCATTCAGTTTTGAAAACCATAAATACAACAGATAAAGCTAAAATCCTATTTGTCTCTACTCCTTTACCTGTTTTATTCTCTTCCAAAACTCCAACTTCAGACTATTATAAGTTTGGTACCTATGCTTCTAACTGAGTTACTTCTTTATTCAATAACATACTTCTCTGATCTATTCACATTGAAAAGTATAGATCTTGTTTGTTTCTTTCAACTGTTGCACAATCTTCCATCAAATGGGATGCTGCATAGTCATTTCCTCTGTCAATGAACATATAATTTTTTTTAGTTTTTAATTATTATAACATTGTAATTAATATGGTTGTAAATGTCTCATTATGCACCAATTATATTTTTTAAGAAAAAAATTCTAAAATGGGAATTTTGAGACTACAAGGTATGAGCATTTCGAGTTAATATACCATCAAATTGTCCTCCAAAGTGGCTGTACTAATTCCTACTTCCATCAGTAGTATATAAGAATATTGACTTCTCCAAAATCTTTTTAACACTTGATTTTGTGAAACTTTTAAAATTGTTGCTAATTTGGTGAATGTGAACTGTATCTCATTATTTTAATTTTGATATTCCTGATTACTGCTGAGTTGACTATCTTTTCACATGTATATTGTCCATTCAGGTTTCTTACTCTATGAATTGCCTGTTTATCTCCTTTGCTCATTTTTCTTTTGGACTTCTTTTCAATCTCAATTTTCAAATTCTTTAAGGATTATTAGAATTCTTTATATTTTTTCCAGATATTAATACCTTTCACATTACTTGTATTGGGAACTATTTTATCCATGCCTGTGATTACTGTAGTTTCATTTGAATATGTGGATTGGTATCTTTCATCCTCTTGGAAAATTATCAGTCTTTTATTTCTTCAAATACTATCTTTATTATACAGCTCTTCACTCCTTCTCAAATTAATCATTGCTCATATCTATTTTCTTTTGTGTCTCCACTCCTTTATTATTTTCTGTATTTCTCTTTCTCGTTATGCTACATTTTGGGTGAATTATTATGGTCTGTTTTCCAATTTAGTAATTCTCTCTTTTGCTTTGTTCAGTCTGTTTTAAACACATCCAGTTGAGCTTTTAAAATTAAATTTATTCTATTTTCATTGACTTTTTTTCATATCCTGTAGATCACGTTTTGTAATTTCCACTTCCTTTCAGATATGTTCAATCTTGACCTTATTTCTTTAAACTTTGCAAGCCTATTTGTTATATAATCCTCTGATTATTTCAATATGTGACATTTTTGTGGATCTCTTTTTGCTGGCTGTTTGTGTTTCTGTTCTCACTCATGGTATCATGTTTCCTCATGGGCTTACTTATTTTTGATTATATACTACCAATTGTCTTTGAAAAAATTACATGTGAGGATTCCCTGGGGCATAGGGTAAAGTTTTTGCCTCTAGTTAAGATTTGTATTTGTGCCTGTCAGATCCCCAGAAGCATAAACAGTACAGAACCACTTTAAATTAAATTTACTCCTTGAGATTTCCTGGACCACCCCACTGATGTGAGTTAGGGCTGAAACTCTATGCAAGAGACCATTTGTGGTTACCATTTTTAAGAGACAGGTTTTTCTTATTCTATTTTCTCCCCTCTGTTTTGCCCAGCATGAAATCCCACCTTCTTCAAGTTCCCTGCATGTGGGTTGTAGTTACGAAAGTGGATTTACTTACTTCATAATTTTAGTTTGAGGTGCTTATCTCATATATGGTTCCTCAGGTCTGGTGGGGTCTAGACTTTGACTTATCAACTCATGCCTCTTCATGTCATCTAAATTGCAACTGCATCTTATCTGGATCAGCAGATGTCCGCAGGGAAAAAGTACCTTTGTGGCTATTCAGTTTTCTAGATATCTACTTTCTTCTAGAGTTTGTCTTGGCATCTCCTTCTCACTATCCTTTGAGTTCTTTAATGTTTCTAAGAAACTGATTTTAACAGAGTTGGTATGAATAAACTAACCTTCTGTTTCTGAAATTGGAGGTTGTAAGGAATCTTTTAAATTTACCTGATTGCTTACAGAATTCTTTCCTTTTCTTTGAAATTTAAAAATATCACCAGGATGTTTTGAGGTGACAACTTCTAAAATTATTTTTTCCTGGTACAAAGTAAATCATTTTGTTCTACCAATTTCAGGATTTCCCCCCCCCACTAAGCTAAATAAAATCTTCATTTTATTGCATCTTTATCACCAGTGCTCCATTTCTTCCAATCATTGCTTTAGGAACTGAATCCCTCCTGTCTATCACTTTCACCTATTGGTTCCTTTTACATTATGTTGTAGGAGAGTCTCTCAAGCTTGTCTACCACATTAGTGATTTTGCCCCTCTGTAGTGTTGTTACTATTTTAATTTCTACTTCTAGTCATGTATAAGATATTTATTACATTATTTACTTCAGTACAGCTTTTAAATATTTTTCTTTTTTTAAAATTTAATTTCTTTTCAGTATAACAGAATTCATTGTTTATGCACCACACCCTGTGCTACATGCAATACGTGCTCTCTATAAAACCCACCACCTGGCACCCCCAACCTCCCACCCCCTGCCCCTTCAAAACCCTCAGAATGTTTTTCAGAGTCCATAGTCTCTCATGGTTCAACTCCCCTTCCAATTTCCCTCAACTCCCTTCTCTCCATCTCTCCATGTCCTCCGTGTTATTTGTTATGCTCCACAAAAAGTGAAACCATATGATAATTGACTCTCTCTGCTTGACTTATTTCACTCAGCATAATCTCTTTCAGTCCCATCCATGTTGATACAAAAGTTGGGTATTCATCCTTTCTGATGGAGGCATAATACTCCATAGTGTATATGGACCACATCTTCCTTATCCATTTGTCTGTTGAAGGGCATCTTGGTTCTTTCCACAGTTTGGCAACTGTGGCCATCGCTGCTATGAACATTGGGGTACAGATGGCCCTTCTTTTCACTACATCTGTATCTTTGGGGTAAATGCCCAGTAGTGCAATTGCAGGGTCATAGGAAGCTCTATTTTTAATTTCTTAAGGAATCTCCACACTGTTTTCTAAAGTGGTTGCACCAACTTGCATTCCCACCAATGGTATAAGAGGGTTCCCCTTTCTCCATATCCTCTCCAACACACGTTGTTTCCTGTCTTGCTAATTTTGGCCATTCTAACTGGTTTAAGGTGGTATCTCAATGTGGTTTTAATTTGAATCTCCCTGATTGCTAGTGATGATGAACATTTTTTTTCATGTGTCTGATAGCCATTTGTATGTCTTCATTGGAGAAGTGTCTGTTCATGTCTTCTGCCCATTTTTTGACATAATTATGTGTTTTGTGTGTGTTGAATTTGAGAAATTCTTTATAGATTCTGGATATCAGCCTTTTGTCGGTATGTCATTTGCAAATATCTTCTCTCATTCTGTGGGCTGCCTCTTTGTTTTGTTGACTGTTTCCTTTGCTGTACAGAAGCTTTTGATCTTGATGAAGTCCCAAAAGTTCATTTTCGCTTTTGTTTCCTTTGCCTTTGGAGACATATCTTGAAAGAAGTTGCTGTGGCTGATATCAAAGAGATTACTGCCTATGTTCTCCTCTATGATTCTGATGGATTCCTGTCTCACGTTTTCTACTTATGTATTAGGACTTAATTATTTTCAAATCACATTTTTTACATACTTACAGAAATGATTATTTTTGTAGCTTTATTGGGTATTATATCCTTGTATAAATCTCCCATGAAGATGGTTTTATCTTTATTATTAATTACAATATTTATATCTTTCTTTGTTGTAGAATCTTTGTATTTGTCCATTTTCAAATTTTTAACAATCATTTTAGAAAACTGAGATAACAATAACAAACATTTAAATGGTGAATTCCACTGAAAAGAATTGACCTAGGAAATGAAGGGTGAACATCTGCCATACAATAAGAAGTAAAGCAGTTGAACTGTAACATTTAAATATGCAAACAATTCTTCTTTTTTTAAACCTAAAGATAAGATAAGGAAGAAGATACTAAGGTCTTATTTATACACAGGCATTTTTAGTAGTATACGAATGTGAGAAATCATTTGGGTTTAAAAAGAAGTTAGAAGTGGGAGTTTCTAAGGCAAACCTTAAGAATGTGGATGTTTAGATGTTTTTTGTTCCTCTAATTCCTTCTTATTTATTAGAAGTGGAGAAATGATTATAAATGAGCATTGAAACAAAATGTGGATATACCTGTTGCCACCACTGTAGGAAAAATAAATTTATTCTGAAAGTCCTTGTAAATAGTCAATAGAAAAATACATTCAGAACACCATGTTAGAACTTGAGGTGCAAATTTTCTATTCTGAAGATGTTCAGAGTCTAGCTGGGGGCTGATAGCTATAAACACTCAATAAGTACTTATAACATAGTATCCTCTCTTTCTCTCTTCCTCTCCCTATATATGGAAATATGGAGAAATGATTTGTACAAATGGTATATGTAATTATATGCCTGAATATATAATTTATCTCTATATATCATATATCTTGGCATAAACAGGGAAAATGAGCCATCTCTCTATATATAAACCAAAGTTGGTAACAAAGATAACATTTGTGTGAAATATTTTGCCTTTTTAGTCTCCTCTAGAACCCAGAAGCCATTGGACCCCTGGAATTTTAAACCCAAACTCAGATATACCAATAATTGCATATCAAGTGCCCACTAGTAGCTAAGCATCTGCTACACAACAGCATACAAAAGATGAGAAGGTGATAAAAATGGTGCAAATGGGTTCCCCATTTCTTTTCCAAGAAAAACCTCCAAATGGGCTGCTGATGAGCTAATCAGGTCAAGTGCTCTCTGAGTTGCCCTCTTTATACAGAGTCAGCAAGCATAACATTTTGTTAACCTATTGACACACAGGAAATTTGTTTTCCATCTGACCTTTTACAGTAACTACTCAAAATTACTTTCTCTTCAGCTAACAAATTTAATGAATAATTTATCCATCTTTAACACTCACAGACAGGAGCATTTAAAATTTTTGTTTTTATTCCTGATCATTTGGTTTTCTCTTTCAGCCATTACTTCTTTCCCTAGGAAAAAAGTTTTAATTTTTACTGAAAATTTGCAGTTGTGGTTTAGAGAGTAATATTCTTGAACTATCTGGAACCAGTCACATAGTCACAAAATAATTTGTTATTTTGCAAATATTACATTCATAGATGTTGAAATGGTCCCATGATAGTTTTATGATACATAGAAATGTTATTAAGAATTTGTAACCCTTTGTATAAGATAGAAAAAAAGTTTAACTTTGGGCTACATATAAACAAAGGGTTTCCTAAGGAAATAGTTATTAAAAATACACAGGGCATTTTAAATTTGAGAATAAACTCTTTTCCAAAATGGAAAAATAATTATGTGTCTTTGTTATTATTCCTTATTAAATCTTGATTCTGAAAATTTCTACTCACCAAAATTTTGTTAAATGTTTTCATTCAAATTACTAAATGTCTTAAAAATAATAGTACTTTATTCTGAATTATTCTCAAGTCCATCCTTTTAACTGTTTCAAACTGACCTTTCCCTAAATAGGTCCAAATTAGAAGTTAACTCTAGTAAATTTTTTTAAATGATTTTCTATATTTGTTCTAGCTACAAAGATGGACATCCAATTCAATTCCAAAGGTAAGCCTACCTTTAGGTGTTGGATCAATTTTAAATACTTTTTAGAGAATGAGATTATGTATATTTCCTCTGAAGACTATTCTAACATGTACTGTCCTATGAATATTATTTAAGCATCATTAAATCTGTTTACCTCTCCAATTTTCAGAGAAAAATTCAAGCTCGCTCACATTTCATTTATCATGAGTAAGCAGACAGGCTATTATTTTAACATTTTTCATTAGAATAAATATATAGCAATGTTATTTTACACTTGTTAGAAAGATTCTATAGATGTGAAAGAACCAAGAGCATTCTGGATTATCATCAGCAAATGGCCACTCTTCCTTTTGGAATCTGTTCCTTTTCCTTAAAAAGTGTATTGCTTTAATCGCAAGTCATTAAACTGGTTTTAGTGACTCACACATTTTATCAAGAGCAACATTTTTTTCAGTTGAATATGCAAAGTAGGTTTTTATTCTTGTTATGTTTGATTATCTACATTAAGAAGTCTTATAATGGAACTAATTAAGACATCGTTAAATATTCTTGTAATGGGGTTGTAATTTTATGAAGCAGACAGTAATGCTTAAGTAATAACTACTGTTGTTATTAAATACTCATACAAGATTTTTTCCCCGTAAACTTTAATTTAATTTTGGGGGATGGTGAGTGAGGTCTCTTTTACTTTAATTATTTATAGGTCCAAACACCCAACAGTCATAATATCTTTTAGTTTCTTTTACAGCAGAAAAACATAGGCCTTGCATGGAAATTCTTAAGGAATGTCAAAGAGCTGGTCCTGTTGGAAGGGTTAGTAGTTATAGAAAAATATTTCAAAAACATAAATGCAGCAGTTTCAAACATGGTTTAATGCCCAGAATAACTTGTTGGTGTTTTTTTTTTCATTTTTAACATAAATATCAACTGTCGCTGTGTAACTGAGTCACAAACACATTTGAATTCAGGAATTTTTATACTGAAATATTTCTCTGTGAACAAATCCCATCTCACCAAACAGAAAGATTTTGTTACTGTTTGTGTATTTTAAAAGTGAGAAAGCCTTGTATTACACAGAACTCCATCGGGTATTTTATGTATCTGTGTACTTTCTTATTCCATTCCCCCTCTCATGTTTGTGCTTCTCAAAATATCTAGGACAGCATTTTTTCATGCTTGCATATACTTAAGAATATAGCATAGTGGTTAAAAACTTAGATTCTGTAGCTAGACCGCCTGAGTTCAAATCTTGTTCTGCAACCTTTAGCTCTATTACTTTTGCAATTCTTTCAAAACTCCTGTGCCTCGGTTTTATCTATAAACCAGGAGTTGCATTAAATGTTTGTGGATTAAGGTAACATTTGTAAAGCACTTAAAATAGTAGCTGGCACATAGCAAGCTCTTAATAAGTGTTAGGTTTTTGTTTGTTTGTTTTTAGAGAGAGAGAGCGAGTGAGCACAGGAGCAGTGGGGTTGGGTAAGAGGCAGAGGGAGAGGGAGAGAGAATCCCAAGCAGCCTCTGCCATGGCAGAGCTCAGTCTCACGACCCTGAGATCACAACCCAAGCCAAAATCAAGAGTTGGGTACTTAACCAATAGAGTCACCCAGGTACCCTGTTAGCTGTTATTTTTAACAAGTATTTATCAAACACCTATTATACTGATACTGTGATATATAAATGCTAGAAATGCCACAATGAACAAGACACACATATTTAGTCCTCATAGAATTTACAGTTTAGTGGAAGATTCAGACAAATACACAGGTCATTAATACTGTACAGTAACCACTATGTAGTGTAGGGTGCTGCAGTTGCTTAATGGAAGACACTCTACCCAGACTAAGAAAATCAGCAGAGTTTTTTTGGACCAACTTATGTCTAAACAAGGATCTGAAGGATGGGTAGGAGCTTGCCATGTGATAGTGAATGGTGTGGAGGAAGAGTTGCAAGTGGACAGGATATCCAGAGGGCCCATAATGAGAAATTTACGTAGGGAGAGAGAACATGGCACATCTAAAGCCTTAAAAAGGCTTAGTTAAGATTTCATTTCTTTTGATTACCATTTGCGACGACATGGATGGAACTAGAGCATATTATGCTTAGCGAAATAAGTCAACTGGAGAAAGACAACTATCACATGATCTCCCTGATATGAGGAAGTGGAAATGCAACGGGGGTGGGAGTTAAGGTGGTAGGAAAAGTAAAAATGAAAGAAGATGGGATCGGGAGGGAGACAAACCAAAAGAGACTCTTAATGTCATAAAACAAACTGAGGGGGGTGGGGGGAAGAGGGGTTGGGAGAGGGTGGTGGGGTTACATTATATGTTTAAATAAAGCTTAAATAAAGTTTTAAAAAAAGGCTTAGTTAAATGTACTATATGGTTCAGGGCAGATGTAGTACACAAGGCCACTTTATTCTGAGAACAAGGAATCATTGAAGAGGCATAAAAGGAGAGTGTCATGTTCTGAGTTTAGTTTTTTAAAGAACGCTATAATTCCAGTATAGATCATGTAGTGGAGTGAGTTAAAAGTGGATACAGGGTGGCCAGTTAAAATGTTACTACAACATCTAGAGGATTGTCCTGGCTATGAACTCTAGTACAATGTTAAACAGAAGTGGCATGAGTGGACATCCTTGTCTTAGTCCTTACCTGAAGGGGAAAGCAGTCTTTCATCATTAAGTGTGATGTAAGCTCTAATTTTTTTTGTAGATGCCCTTAAACAAGGTGAGGAATTTCCCTTCTATTCCTAGTTTATTAAGTGTTTTTTAATCATGAAAGGGTATTGGTTACTGTCAAATACATAATGTGTCTATTGATGTGGCTCTTGGTTTTTAGTCAATGGATATAGAGTATTACATTAATTGGTTTTTGGATTTTAAGCCAATCTTACATTTGTGGGATAAATCCCACTGGATCCTGGTATATGATACTTTTTATATGTTGCTAGACTTTGTTTACTTGTACTTTGTTGAGGAATTTTGCACCCATATTCCTAAGAACGTTGATCTATAGTTTTCTTGTTATGTCTTTGTCTGGTTTTGACATCAAAGTAACACTGGATTTGCTAAATGAGTTGGGAAGTGTTTCCCTTTTAAAGACTTTGTGAGAATTGGTATTAATTCTTTAAGTATTTGGTAGAATACACCAATAATGCCAATGATTGGGCTTTTTTTAATCTGTGGGGTTTTTTGATTAATAATTATTTCTCTTTACTTTGATATGGATATATGCAGATTATCTATTTTTTCTTGAACCAGTATGTGTGTGACTATGTGTGTGTGTGTATACATATATATACATATACATGTATATATATGTATACACACACATGTATATATATGTATACACACACACACATAGTCACACACATATATATATATATATATTCATAGTATTCCTTGTATTCCTTACAATCTTTTTTATTTTGGTAAAGTCAATAACAACATCTTTTTCAATTCTGATTTTGGTAGTTTGAGTCTTCTCTCCTTTTTTCTTGGCCATTTTAACTAGAGTTTATCAATTTGTCAATCTTTTCAATCAAACATTGATTTTCTCTATTGTTTTGCCATTCTCTATTTCACTAATTTTCACCCTAATGTTTATTATTTCCTTCCTTCTTCTTTCTTTAGTTTAGATTACCTTCTTTTTCTAGTGTTTTATGGTGTAAAATAGGGTTATTGATTTTTGGTTTTTCTTCCTTTTTAATTTAGGCTTTTAAAATTATAAATTTGCCCCTGAATACTGCTTTAGCTGCCTCTTTTAAGTTTTTGTATGTTGTGCCTTCATTTTATCAACTTATTTTATAATTTTCCCTTTGATTTCATCTTTGATCAACAGGTTAGTTGAGAAAGTGTTGTTTAATTTCCACATTATTTGTGAAGTTTGTGTTTCCAAATCTTCTCCTGTTCTTGATTTCTAATTTTATTCCATTGTGAACAGAGAAAATATTTTGCATTTTTTCTATCATTTTAAATGTATTGAGGTTTGTTTTATAGCTCAATGTATGGCCTGTCCTAGAGAATGTTCTATGTGCATTTGAGAAGATTCTATACATTGTTGCTGGCGGATCACAGTCTATATATCTATTAGTGTCTAGCTGGCTTACAGTATTGTTCAAGTCTCCTATATCCTTCTGACTTTTCTGTCTAGTTGCCCTATTCATTATTGAAAGTCAAGTATTGAAGTTTCCAACTATTGAATTATCTTCTTTTGCCCTCATTTTGGTCAGATTTTTCTTCATGTATTTTGGTGTTCTATTATTATGTACATATATGTTTATAACTGATGTATCTTCCTTACTGACTCACCTTTTATCATTCTAAAATGGTCTCCTTAATTTTTGGTCACTTTTTTTTGTTTTAAGTCTATTTTGTCTTATATTTGTATTGCTACTTTAGCTTTCTTGTGATTGTTGTCTGCATGATTTCTTTATCTATATATTTACTTTCAGTTTATTTATATTTTGAGTTTGAAGTGTAAGTCTTTCAGACAGCATATATTAGATCTTATTTGTTATCTAGTCTGACAGTCTTGGGGCTTCTGATGAAACTGTTTAAACTATTCACAAGTGGGGCTCCTGGGTGGCTGTCCAATTTTCCCATCACCATTTGTTAAAGAGACTCTTTTTTCCATTGGACATTCATTCTTCTGCATGTGGCTATCCAATTTTCCCATCACCATTTGTTGAAGAGACTCCCTTTTTCCCACTGGATATTCTTTCTTGCTTTGGCAAAGATTAGTCGACCATAGAGGTGAGGGATCATTTCTGGGCTCTATATTCTGTTCCGTCTGCTTTTGTGCCAGTACCATACTGTCTTGATGATTACAGCTTTGTAATAGAGCTTGAAGTCTGGAATCGTGATGCCACCAATGTTGGCTTTCTTTTTCAACATTCCTCTGGCTATTCAGGGTCATTTCCTGTTCACATAAATTTGAGGATGATTTGTTCCATTTCTTCGAATAGAGTTGATGGTATTTTGATAGGGATTGCATTAAACGTGTAGATTGCTCTAGATAGCATAGACATTTTCACAGTATCTGTTCTTCCAATCCACGAGCATGGAATGTTTTCCCATTTCTTTGTGTCTTCTTCAATTTCTTTAATGAGTATTCTATAGTTTCCTGAGTACAGATTCTTTGTCTCTTTGGTTGGGTTTTTTTCCTAGATATCTTATGGTTTTGGGTGCAGTTGTAAATGGGATCAACTCCTTAATTTCTTTCTTCTGTCTTTTTGTTGGTGTATAGAAATGCAACTGATTTCTGTGCATTGATTTTATACCCTGACACTTTACTGAACTCCTGTAAGAGTTCTAGCTGTTTTGGAGTGGAGTCTTTTGGGTTTTCTACATAAAGTATCAGATCACCTGCAAAGAGTGAGAGCTGACTTCT
>RCUC01084295.1:0-12077 GCA_003697995.1 Taxidea taxus jeffersonii
TGTCATATCTAATCCAAGATCACAATGCCTGTCCAAGGTCAGTAAGATTTGTGCCTGTGTTTTCTTCTTAGGGTTTTATTAGCTCTTACATTTAAATCATTAATCAGTTTGTGTTAACTTTCATATGTGGTATGAGATAAGGGTCCAACCTCATTCTTTTATAGGTGGACATCCAGTTGTCCCTGCACCATTTGTTAAAACAGCTATTCTTTTCCCCATTAGATGGTCTTGACATCCTTGTAGAAAAGCAACCAATGATAAATGTAAAAGCTTATTTTGGGGCTCTCAGTTATATCTCTTTGATATCTATGTCTATTTGTATGCCTGTGCCACACACTCAGATGGCAAGATACCACATTTGGAAAAACCTTGGTCTAAATTACAGTTGCTATAAATAAGAGCTTATCCAAAACAATGGTTCCCAACGAGACTGAACATCAGAATAATTACAAGCATTTCAAAGAGAAAAAATCTTGGTCTCCAGGTGTCCCTCTCCCCTGTCTCCCTCCCCTCCCTTGAGGTTTTGTTTCAGCACATGTCTATGATGCTCGGGAACTTCTGTTTTTAAAGAGCCATTCTCATAGTCAATCAGAATTGGGAATTGCTGGTCCAGGTGATCATTTAAAGTTCTTTCCAATACATGGGACCTATAGTTAGGAAACGAGAAAATTTAAGGTAGAAGTTTGGCCCCAAAACATGTTAAATGACCATCTTGTGTGTACTTGGCCATGTGAAGGCATCTCTCTGATGAAAAAAATTTGAATATGATTTTATGAAATGTGACTGAGCTCAAAGGACCAGTTTACTCTAAGATGTCTCGATTGGAAAGAGATAATCCATATTTCAGTATTAATGCAGTTGTGGGAACTTGCCCCAATGTCGGGCACAGTGTCCTCCTTGGTGGTCCCATAGCCCCATGCTCTGTCAGTGACACATCTGTCTTCCCCACTAATCTCTGGGTCTTCTTGAGCATAAACAGGACTTTTTCCACTTTGGATTTCTAACACCCATCACTGTGCCTAGGAAATTGCAGGTATTCAATAAAATGTCAAACTAAACTAAACACAGTTTCTATATTTAGTCAAATGCATAGATAAGGTCAAATAGCAGGCTTTATGTAAAAATGCTAGGTATGTGGTGCTTTGAAAACAGAACTGGAAGGGAATTAAGCAGTGGGATTAAAAAGATTACTTTTTTAAAAAACCAAGCAATTATTTTTGCACCATGTTTATCACCTTAGTCCTCACATGCCTGCCTACTGATGGTATTCCTCAGGGTCCCAGCTAGAAGCAGATGGCTCACCAGAGCTGAATGGAGAAACTCTTTCCAGGGGAGTGATCAGCTTTAAGGGGACAACAAGAAATGAAGTTCCTGGGACTAGCAACAGTGAGATGTCCTAACCATCTCTAGGCCTTAAAGGATGAGGGGGCAGAGCAGAATGGCCAGAACCCCTGAGAGCTGGAATCTGGACAGAGGGCTGCCCAGCAGGACCTGCAGCCATTAGCATGAAATGGGAAGTAAAGGGCACAACATTCCTCAGAAGGTTGACCAGAGAATTACCAGCATATTCACCTATGAAGAACAGGAAGACATGGACATTCAACAAGAATCCATTGGGAAAAAAAGAAATATAAAGGAACTGAAATGAGACAAATCACTTAAGCTTCTTAGTCTGCAGCTCATCTGACCTTTTGGGAATGTTGTACTTTCATTAGTTCATTTATCAGATACTGGAGTCTTTTTATGTTGTAAGACACTGTTTTGGGGCATTGAGGATATAAGGGTGAATAAGACACATTTCCTTCCCTTAAGAAGTTTACAGTGGGGAGTGAAGGACACAAGCAAGTAATGACAATGCAATATGATAGTGCAACTGTGGGTGTATTTGTTTCCTGGGGCTGCTGTAACTTGCCGTAACAAAGTACCACAGAGTGGGTGGCTTAAACAACAGAAATTTATTGTCTCGCTGTTCTGGGGACTTAAGTGTGAGATCAGGGTGTCAGCAGGGGTGATTCTTTTTGAGGCTTGTGAGGGACAGTCTGTTCCAGGCCTTTCCCTTAGCTTCTGACAGTTTGCTGGCAATCTTTGGCTTGAGAAGCATCATCCCAGTCTCTACATTCACTGTCACATAGTCTTCTCCCTGTGTGTGTCTTTGTCCAAATTTCCCTTTTTTATAGGTACACTAGTGATATTGGATTAGGGCCCTCCCCCACTCTAGTATAACCTCATCTTAACTAAATACATCTGTAAAGACCTTATTTATATATAAGATCCCTTTCTGAGGAACTGGGGGCTTAGGACTTCAGCTATCAATTTGGGGCACAGAATTCAACCCATAGCAGTGGGGATAGGCTCTGGGCATTATGCGAACACATACAACACAGCTGTGGAGGAGGAATGAAGAGAAGGCAATTTAGTTGGTCTTAAGGGATGAGTAAGAGTCAGCCAAGTGAAGAGATGAGTGGGCAGAGGAGGTGGACAGGACACATGAGGAAACCAGAGACAGTGCCCGTAATTTGGTGCTGGAGGAGAGTGCTCAAGGCTGCAGAGAAGGACCAGCCCCTCTGGTAACAGAGGGCCTTCATGACCTGCAGAATCCAAACCACAGAGAAATGATGGAAGGGTTTTAAGTAGGAACTTGACACGTCTAGCTCTGCCTTTCAAAATGGTCACTTCAGCAGCTAGGTAGAAGATGGTAAGGATTTTTAATGGGCCAAATATCTGGGAGGCTGTGGTGTTGGGCGAGGTGACAGAGTGTTAGTAGAGGTAGCAGGGAGAGGGGATAATGTTAGGGGATACTGGGGGAGGACTTGGTGATTGCTGTGTCTGCACCACATAGAGTAGTATGATAGCAACATCCTCACTCCTGCAAGGGAGGCTAAAGTGCCTTCAGCAAGGTGAGGAAGAGGGGATTTAATGGAAAAATTGCTCCAATTGTCACTCTGGAAATACTGGACTAACGGTACCTGTGGGAGATGCTAGGGGTAAAATCTTGGTTAGAAAGAGGAATTTGGGAGTTCTCTGCATATCCCATGAGAGATAATGAGCTTCACCAGGGAGTATGTGTGGCAGAGCAAGACAAGCCATGAGTCAGAACAGAATCCTGAAGAACACCCATACAAATGTGACAAGCAGAGGACGAAGAGGAGGCCTTTCCGAGGAACGGTGGAGAACAGAGAATGTAACGTGTGGAGGTTAAGGAATCAGGACAGTTCAAAGAAAGGTCATCCGTATTATTAAATGCCTTAGAAAGTTCTAGTAAGGAAAGGACTGCAACTAGTCTTTTCAATTTGCTGTCAGGGAAGTCGTTGGCCACCTCAGCGACAGTATTGTGGTGGTGGGAACAGAAACTAGAGGACAAAGAGCGGAAGATGGATGGATGTGTAGACAGCAAGAAGTCTGAAGAGAGTGGAAGAAGGGGAAGCTGAGAATCGACTGGAGGAAGACACAGGGCGTGAAACTTGCGTCTACTCAGAGGCTTAAAGTGAGATGGAAGAGATTTTATCAGAATGAAATGGGGGATAACTATCCAAGTGTGTCAGTAGGCAGTGAGAGAGAGTAAAAAGTCAGAGGAAGAGTGGCACACCTCTGAGACTGAATGTGAAGATGGGCATGTTTGTAGGGAGTGGGTGGAAGTGGCAGGGGAATGAGCCTGATGACCTTGAGGTTGAGAGGCAAGCTTATCTTCTGAGTGTGGGAGAATGAAGTTTGGGTGGGAGTCTTGGTGAGAGTGTTGGAAGACTTGGCGCAGTCACCTGGGGGCACAGAGAGGGGAGGTTTCAGAGGAAAAGGTGACATGCGCAGCAGGAGGGCCCGCGGAGGCTGGAGGCCATGAACTTGTGGTGCTTCAACAGGAGGGTCAGTTGCCCCAGGAGTGTTCAGTCTCGAAGATAGAGCAAAGACCACGACGGGGAGGGCCTCCAAGTCCAGATTTTGCTTAGTCAGAGTTGAGGGGGGCTGAGGGATCTGGTGAGACCTGTGAGCCACTGGGTCCTGGTAGATGAAGGAAAAAAGGGCAGGAGAAGCCTGATGAGTGGGGAGAAGGCGGAGGCATCAGTGGGAGTACGGATGGGAGAGCACTGGGAGGACACAAAGATGTGGTCAGACTGGACACACTTACCCTGCCTACAGTTTTACTGAGTGTGGCATAGAGTGAACAGCAAACCCTCAGAGGTACGAATCCATGCTCCCTTATGCCAAGTACTCATGGGAAAGCACTGAAGCTGGATTAAATGAGAAACTATAAGATGCATCTCGCTTACCCTGGTCAGGGTTCTTTAGATGGGGTCCCTGAGTGAGGTCACAAATTATTATTCTTGGGGTGGGGATTATTTAGAAAATAAAGGAAGATACCCTTCAATTCTTTTCTAACTTTATCAGAACCTGGTGAAGTATTTCAGCCACTTTTCAAGACAGTGTCTTGTAACAGATACCAGTGTCTTCCCATGAACAATGATTCCCCACATTACAGAGAGAGTCTGTGGGTAAGGGGCAGTAAGAGAGGCTCTAACAGAGGTTCCAGGTGCATTTTCTTTTTTCTTTCTTTATTTTTTTTTTTAGATTTTATCTATTTATTTGACAGAGGGAGATCACAAGTAGGCAGAGAGGCAGGCAGAGAGAGAGGAAGAGAAGCAGGCTTCCGGCTGAGCAGAGAGCCCTATGTGGGGCTTGATCCCAGGACCCTGGGATCACGACCTGAGCCGAAGGCAAAGGCTTTAACCCACTGAGCCACCCAGGCACCCGCAGGTGCATTTTCTGAGCTCAGTGAATGATGGATCAATGGCAGAGAGCACTGCAATGACCAGATGCATTTGTCCCATGCTGGTGCATCGAGACCCGAGTTCTGATATGCAAAGAGAGCCCGGGACTCTTGTCAAATCACTGAACAGGATGTTGGCCATGCAGCAAACAGGCCTGCAAGCTGTTGACAGCCGAATGTCAGGCTGCCAAAGCTGGGCACCGCCACATGATGGGCACTGCCCCAAAGGCTCGGCCGCCATCTGTATTCTAACATACACCATCAGCCGCGCTGCCCGTGCTCTAGCCTGACGCTCCAAGCAGTGCCCACACTCTGGATCCAGAGACACTGTTGTTGCTGCACACACAGGCCCCTTTGTTCAGCAGCACTATGGGCATGAATGGAGGCAGCTTCCTTTGGTTCTTTCCTCAAGGCCTGGGAAGAAAGGCCTCTCAGTCCAGCTGCCCGATGCACCAGCTTTTGGGGGGGGGGGGGCGGCTCTTTGCTGAAAGCTAGTCCGTTGTAGCACATCCAAAAATGGGAGCTTAAGGGCCTCGGCCAGAATTGTGGCAAAACCTCATGCAGGTGTCCCCAGGCTTGTGTGAGCCTAGCCGGGGGCCCTTGGCAGCCCCGGCTTTTTAAATATGTTGAGAAAGTGTCTCTAGCAGAGAAGCCTCCATCAACACCAACGTTCTGGTGCAATCTTTTCAAATGACAAAAAGCCTCTTGCTTTGTGTGTGGAAAAAGCTAAAGAGCAGGATAGATTCAATATGGGGCAGGACCAGTTACGTAATCACCATCTTCTCCTTCTGTGGCTGCTTCATCTCCCCAGAAGTGATCTACCAACTAAAGGACACTTGGTGATCCACGCAGAGCCATTATCTCTCTCTCTCAGCCTCCACCCACACCACCTGACCTGTGGATGCAAGAGGCAGCCAGTGGGGAAGATGGGTTCTTAGAGCACTTTTCTCTGACCCTAGAAACATACCTAAATCATCAGCTCCCAGGCCTCGGGAGTACTGACAAATAGGCTCATCCCCGCAGAGAGGAGACTTAGTTTCAGTTCACAGTGGAAAACCACTTCCCTTTAAAAAAAAAAGAAAGAAAGAAAGAAAACAACTTTGTGATCCTTAAGGAATGATGGCCTTATTTGTTGGCTCCAGGAAAGACTGCTGCATAAAACTTTCTGCAGGGCAAACACCCCATTTGATGGTGTACAATTTCCCACCCTATTTGGTGACGTACAAGGTGGAAGGCCCCCGGGAGTCCCCTGAGTCACTGGCACCGGGCACCTTTGGCACCCACAGGCCAAAGGTGACACAAGACCAGGGGAGAGGAAGGTGACAGCACTGGGTCTGCCAGGTGGCAGGGCTGTCTTCTTCCCTTGCCAGGGTCTGTGACATTCATTCCTCCGCCACGGGCTTTCCTCGTGAAAGAGAAGTAGTATTTCCCCTGTTTGAGACGAGCACAGGGTGTGACTCATTTTATGTCACTCCAATGCCTAGTGCAGCCCACAGCAGGGACTCAGCAGATATTTAATGAATACAAATGTGTTGGGGGGCCCTGGAAGACATGTTTCCTTGCATGTTAGCTCTATCAGCTTTGTTCAGAGATGAGGCCAGGGTGCATGTCTCTTGGAAAGCTCCCAAATCTAGAAATCTGGGCATTCTTATACCCCCAGTCTTAGCAGCTCAGCAGGGCCTCCCAAGGAGAGGCCACTGCAGGTAAATCGAGCTAGACAAAGAGCACCTCTTTCCCTCCCCATCCTTGAAGCTGGCCCAGGTCCTGAAGAGTTCTAGAACATGGGGTTTAAGCCATAGGAGATAGGAGGGCATACCCTAGTTAATTTGGCTCTTCTAGTTGTTCTCCCTGACTTCTAAGAAAATGCAAACTTCTCTAGGAATCTGGCCCACTCCTTCCTTACTAACTTTCATACCTTCCTCCTCCTTGCTTCCCACCTGATATTCATCTATTCAAAGCACCCTGGGTGTTGGACATTGTTGATTACTAGGGAGGTAAGATGATTACTAGGGGGGTAAGATGTCTGAATTTACAGACCCCTGGAAGAGGGAGAGAGGCAAATACCCTACATTCATCTTCAAGTTGCTGACTCACGATCACATACGGAGCTACCCTGGTGGGGCAGCTCATGGTAAAGAAACACCAGACCTTATTTTTGTATTTGGGGAATTTGGGGTATTGGTTTCATCCTAATACCTTGACCTGATATTTGCAGCTTAGACAGTGTTCTCTGATACTTGGCCTCCTTTAATCCTCACAGGAATCCTGAGACCAGGAATTTAATCTGGTTTACAAATGAAGAAACTGAGGCACAAACAAAGTGTCTGTTCAGTCTCAGGACTAACAGAGGCTTTGAACTCAGGGTGCCTGAGGGCAGCTTTTGCTCTTCCTCCTCCACAATCCTGCCTTCCCAGTGGGCCAGCAGCCCCTCACCTTCAGTGGAGAACCTGGTCAGTCCTTTGCAAGAGGATGAGATAAGAACTCCAAAGCCAGAGTGTAGCCCCCACTTTCTTTCTTTGGCCTCAGCCACTTGTCTGTTTTTCAGTTTCCAAACTATGAAAAAGAAATAAAAATAGGGGCACCTGGGTGGCTCAGTGGGTTAAAGCCTCTGCCTTTGGCTCAGGTCATGATCTCAGGGTCCTGGGATCAAGCCCCGCATCGGGCTCTCTGCTCAGCAGGGAGCCTGCTTCCTCCTCTCTCTCTGCCTGCTTCTCTGCCTACTTGTGATCTCTGTCTATCAAGTAAATAAAAAAAATAAAATTAAAAAAAAGAAATAAAAATAGGGATAAGAGTGTTCTGTTGCTTCCTCAATGAACCCACCTGCCGGCTATTGCCAGAAATTTCTTTAAAGAAGCACAAATCCCTTCATTCTGCAGGTGTAAATAAAAAAGCTTAAGATGCAAATGCCTTGAAGCCTTAACACACAGATATAAATAAGTTCCACTCAGGTCCAGATGATAATAGAATATTCTATCCTGCTTGTTCTGAGCTAGAAAGCAGAAATAAAAATCACCAGTATTCTCTGGGCTTTGCAGTATTGTTATATGTAAAAATTACATAAATAACGTTTCTGGGCATCTACTAGGTGCCAGGCACCGTGTTGTGTGCTAAAAATTCGATGATAACCCAAACAGACATGGTACCTCGGTACCTTCTTCCACGGCACTGTATGGAGAGAGAAATACAAAAATTGGGTGAATAAATTAGAGCAAGCTAGTGGGGTGCTCTGAAGGGGGACTAGAGGCCTTCCCAGGCAGAGGGAACAACATGTTCCAAGGCTCTGGGTCCAGTGTGGAGCGCATGAAAGGACCCAGGATCGGAGAGAGGGGTGGAGAGCCCGGATGGGCAAGGAAGGGCAGCAGGCCTTTAGTGAGGGGCCTTGGGACTCGAACTCAAACTTACGGGGCACTGGAAATCTTGAAGGGCAATGGGAGGACATTTACGGCCTGTACAGCAGGAGAGAGAAAAGGATTTGTATTTCTTTTTTTTTCTTTTAAGATTTTATTCATTTATTTGACAGAGAGAGGTCACAAGTAGGCAGAGAGGCAGGCAGAGAGAGAGAGGAGGAAGCCGACTCCCTGCCAAGCAGAGAGCCCGATGCGGGACTTGATCCCGGGACCCTGAGATCATGACCTGAGCCGAAGGCAGAGGGTTAACCCACTGAGCCACCCAGGCGCCCCAAGGATTTGTATTTCTAAAAAATTTAATTTGCTGCAGCATCGAGAATGGGTAGGAGTATAGTATAAGAACAATGTCATTGCAGTCATTCAGGGGAGGCTATGATGGGAAAGTGGAGATGGGGGGTGGGGGGCCGTGATCCAGAGACATTATAATCTTGAAGTCTTAGAGAAAGAAACCGAAGAGATTTGGTGATGGGATGTGGGGATAAAGAAGAGAAGTGTGAAGGATGACCCTCATTCCTGAGGCGAGTTTGAGATGCGTAGGTGACAGTGCCCTAGACAGGCTGACAGAAGGGCCTCCACAGAAGGAGCAGGCCTTGGAGGGAAGAGGATGAACTCAGTCTGTGGCCTGTTGGGGTTTAAGTCCACACAACAGGGAGAGACATGGCCTGCAGGTGACATTTTTGCCTTTTAGTAGCTGAAATTGCCTTGTCCCCTATGGCCGTCAATACCCAGACATTGTAGTCTGGTCCCTCCTCTGTCTTCCCTGAATCCACAAAACACAACACCTAGAGACAGTGAAACAGAAACAAAAATTCCTCTTGCATTCAGTGTTCCTCTCTGCGCGATCTTCACGTCCTGACAGAAGAGCAGAGAGACAAGCCGATTTCTGCAGTTTGCACTTCAGAGACGTTCTTCTTCTTCTTCTTCTTTTTTTTTTTAAAAGATTGTATTTATTTATTTGACAGGCAGAGATCACAAGTAGGCAGAGAGGCAGGCAGAGAGAGAAGGGGGAAGCAGGCTCCCTGCTCAGCAGAGAGCCGGATGTGGGGCTCGATCCCAGCACCCTGGGATCATGACCTGAGCCGAAGGCAGAGGCTTTAACCCACTGAGCCACCCAGGCGCCCCAGAGATGTTCTTCTTTACCAGATCCCCGCTGCAGAGCAGATCACTGCCTCTCAGGAGCCCACCGCAGGCGCGTGTGCCAAATGGAGAATTCCAGAGAGCCAAGAGCAGGAGGGGAAAGACTGCCTCGCTCCATCCCCATCCACCTTTGTGAGCTCTGCCTGTCAGCCCGGCTAATGGAATGATGGGCTGCTATTGACACAGCCCCATTTTTCAAAAGGCAAATAAAATTAAACCATCGTGAGAGAAGCAACGCAGATAAAAAGTCCATCTCAAGACTCCTTGTGCACTCTGCAGCTCATTTTTTCCTAAATCCTTTCATTGATTATATTGTCTTGAGAGAGAGAACAGAAGTCCTTCACAGTGGCTGAACTGTGTCTGCCTTCTTTCTGAGCAAGTTTTTTTTCGTCAGTGGACAGAAAAGAGCCTTTTCCAAGCTCCTCCCAGTCTGGAAAAAGCTTGTCAAACTGTTCTCTCTAAATCCCACCCCCATGAAGATCTCTGTGTTCCAGGCCTGCCTGTTTCGAAAAAGCTTGGGACTTTGTATATAGACAAATAGCAGAATCCCCCTTTAGGACAAAAGAGGGTCTGTGAATGGGCCTTTAGGAGCTAGCGAGGGACCCTCTGCCTGTCCTCCTCTGCCTCTGAGTTTCCCTTCCTCCCTCACATCCCTTCTTAAGTGAAAAACAAATATAAAGGCCCCAGTTAGGAATGTCTGAAGTGCATATGAGGAGAAGTAAGCAGTTGTGCTTGATCTCACAATAAAATGAAATGGTTGTCTTGGTCCTGGTCCTCTAGAAAAGCAGAGACCGGGGCAAAACAAGGGAGAGGTACAAGCTGGTTCTTAAAGGTCAAAGGGAGGTCACGTGAGAAGTGATTCCATACGATGGGCTTCTACTCTGGCAGATGTCAGCTGAGAAAAACCTCAGCCAGGGGCTTAACAATGATCTTTACTTGATCTGAGGGACTTCTTGGGAAAGAGTATAAGAAGATACACAACTCGTCCCTCAGAATGGTGCCCAGGAGAAAGAAAGGAGAGAGATTGATCTATAGGGCTCCCCAACTAGCTCCCCCTTCCTGCTTGTCAAGTCTCACCTCAGAAGAAGCTACTCCCCGAGACTTCCAGATGATATCATCATTCAGGCCCTCCTCTTAGGAACCAAATGCCATACCTTCCACGGTGGTGTTTTAGTCAACTGCAAATGTTGGGGGGCAAAGTGGAATATGTGGGGCACTGAGAGGGAGAGAGGGAGGAGGAGGGGGAGGAGGAGATAAAAGAAAGAAGGGAGTGGTAGCAGCTTTAGCTTAGCAAGTCAGAGAAGGAACATTGCATCTCTGTCCTAGTACAATGGGAGGAAAGGGTGAGATGCTTTTCTTTGCATGGAATAGATTTTAGTAGAAGTGGAAGGGAAAATGCAATGGAGAGCCTGGGAAGGGTGTTCAAAGCAAAAGGTCTGAAGGATATATATACTTAGTGTCCCTAGAAGGGAAAGGATAGGAGGAGTGAGACTAGTTATGCCTGTGCATTTTGTATCTCCACAACCTAGGGGCAGAGAGCTGGGGGTGGGGGGGTCGCTGATGGAGGGAACTGTAGAGCCAGGATGGGCATCATGGAGGGCTAAGTACTCAGAGAGAAGAGTGCTTATAAAACCAATCGCAATGACTGGTGTTGAGAAATGCTGCTCTACATCCCACCCTACCTGCCCCCAAAAAGGCCCAAGGAGATCTAGAGATGGTATGGACCAACTCACTATCTCTCCTGCTGATCCTAAGGATCAGCTGTTGAAGGGGGGAGGGGGAGGGGAATGGACTATGTCAAACTGAGCATCCCTATTTCCTGGACAAGGGAAGGACATGGCCCCTCTCCATGACAGAGAGGGGATCAGGGCCCCCTGTAAAGATGTCCCATGGCCAATTCCACTTACCTGACCAGAGGAACAACAGCATACCCTGAAACCCCTTTTCTAGGCCTCCAGCCTGAGCAGAACTTGTTAAAGCATTCATTTGGGGGCAAGGTTTTTGGGGCCCCCAAGGTTTTTGGCCACATGTTGCTCTCTTGGGGATAGTTCATTGGCTGTTTCCTGGCAGAGCCCCAGGAAGGCTGCTGGAGGCATGCAAGCCTCCAGGACCATGTGCTGTCCCTTGTGAAGTCAGTTATGAGGGAGACAGGTAGCTTGGGCAGGATCAGGGTATCCACTGAACCTGGCCTGTAATGTTTTGGACCTCCCAAAGCTAAACCTTGGTTGTAATATGATTTGTATAGCATTCCACAGAGTGCGAAGTGTCTACACCTTCACTTTCTCTGTCTTTTTATAATTACAAAACCGTGAAGTTGATGATGAACTATCTAGACACAAGAGGCTGCTCTGCGTTCCCAAGGTCACACAGCTGATAAAGACTTGAGCCCAGACCTCTTACTCCTAAATCCTCCTTCAATCCTGGGTTGGAAACCTAAAAGAGGAGCCTGAGAGAGGAGACTTGTGCATTTTGATTATTCTAATTTAAAAACATGGTTCTAAATTCCTGCATCTAAGGTGGCAACGGAAAGTCTTTTAGCTCTTGGTCTTTAGATGGGACCTACCCCACACTGTCGTGGGCAACAGCCATGAAATCCTCTCCCTATCAGGTGTTTCCAGCCCTCACTTACCACCCCTCCCACCTGAACTATTTCGAGAAGGAAATCAACAAGCATTTCCCAGGCTGCTGCTTCTCCCTGTTTTATGTGCTCACTCTCTCTCTCTCTCTCTCTCTCTCTTTCTCACACACACACACACACACACACACACCACACT
>RCUC01084301.1:0-10613 GCA_003697995.1 Taxidea taxus jeffersonii
CCCCCCCCTTCATTTTGTTTGGTTGGTTCATTTTGGTTTTTTTTCTAAGTATGCTCTATGTTGAACATGGGGCTTGATGTCATGACCCAGAGATCAGGAGTCTCATGCTTTTCAGACTCAGCCATGCATGTGCCCCTCTATTCACTTAAAAAAAATTTTTTTCACTAAAGAAACATTAGAAAATACATAAATTTGGGGTGGCTGGGTGGCTCAGTTAGTTGGGCATCCGACTCTTGGTTTTGGCTCAGGTCATGATCTCAGGGTCCTGGGATCCAGCCCAGCTTTGGGCTCCTTGCTCAGCAGGGAGCCTACTTGTCTCCATCTACCTCAGCCCTTCCCCCTGCTCACATATATGCAAATAAATAAATCTTTTAAAAAAAGAGAGAGAGAGCACAAAGTTAGAAATTTTAAGTCAAAAATACCAACAAAGAAATCTACACACTAATTTTGATTTTCATTTCCTCACTCCACATGTAAAAAGTATTTTATTTTTCTAGTTGATACATGTTAATCATATTTTTTTTTTAAGATTTTATTCATTTATTTGTGAGAGAGAGAGCGAGCGAGCACAGGCAGACAGAGTGGCAGGCAGAGGCAGAGGAAGAGGCAGGCCCCCTGCCAAGCAAGGAGCCCGATGTGGGACTCGATCCCAGGATGCTGGGATCATGACCTGAGCAGAAGGCAGCTGCTTAACCAACTGAGCCACCCAGGTGTCCCACATGTTAATCATATTTAAATAGATATCCTGAACCTGATAACAAAAAACACCTTTAGGAAAAATATGTTATTTTTTTAAATTATTTTTATTAACATATAATGTATTATTTGCCCCAGGTGTACAGGTCTATGAATCATCAGGCTTATATATTTCACAGCACTCACCATAACACATACCCTCCCTAATGTCTATAATCCAACCACCCTCTCCCTATTCCCCCACCCCCCAGCAACCCTCAGTTTATTTTGTGAGATTAAGAATCTCTTATGGTTTGTCTCCCTCTCGATCCCATTTTGTTTCATTTTTTACCTCCCTACCCTCCACAAGCCCTGGCCTTGCCTCTCAAATCCCTCATATCAGAGAGATCATATGAAATTGTCTTTCTCTGATTGACTTATTTCACTCAGCATAATACCCTTTAGTTCTATCCACTTCATTGCAAATGGCAAGATTTCATTTCTTTTGATGGCTGCATAGTATTCCATTGCAGGAAAAACATTTTAAAGAAAAATGTTTATGTACAATTGCAATGTAATTTCAATTATGTATAACATAAACAAAAACATAATGAAATTATAAAGCAAAATTATAAAAAAGTAATGTGTATTTGTACAAAAGTAGAAGTGGTGACAAAGAAAATAGAGAACAAAATAACAGGTTTAAAATGTGTAAGAGGGTAGCCTAGGTGGCTCAGTTGGTTAATAAGCCTTTGACTCTCTTTTTTTGGCTCAGATCATAATTTCAGGGTCGTGAGATAGAGCCCCATGTTGGGCTCTATGCTGAGTATGGAGGATGCTTCTGATTCTTTCTCTCCCTCTGTCCCTCCCTACCCCCACCCACCCCTCATGCTCATGCTCTCTCTCTTAAAAAAAAAAATCATTAAATAAATAAAATGTATAAGATTTTAGTGTATGGCAACCAAAACATAACAAAAAAGTAATAAAATCTTCTCACAATATTATAAACTCATCATAGAAAAAAATAAAAAATATATAATACTTCTTCTAAGTATGGGGGGAAATAGCCAAATGAATCACAAGAGAAATTTTACAATTAATATATACAATTTTTAATTTTTCTAATAAAAAAAAATAATAAAATAATAATAAAAAAAATTTGAAATCAAACATATGTTACCATTAAAAACATGTAACTTATAGTTCTCAACTGGCAAATAATCAAAGGATATTAAAAAACAAGTTTATAGGGATGCCTGGGTGGCTCAAAGGGTTAAGCCTCTGCCTTCAGCTCAGGTCATGATCTCAGGGTCCTGGGTTCGAGTCCCGCATTGGGTTCTCTGCTCAGCAAGGAGCCTGCTTCCCCCCCTCTCTCTCTGCCTGCCTCTCTGCCTACTTGTGATCTCTCTCTGTCAAATAAATAAATAAAATCTTAAAAAAAAAAAACCAAGTTTATATAAGAGTAGGTTAATAAAGTCAATGTTTGAAAAATCTATTAAAACTTTATGATTTAAATTTATCTTTATGTAAAATGAAGTAGTACATGATCACTAGAATACTTATAAAATCAATACAAATCTTTTACTTAAAGTCAATTCTACTCATTTTAGAGAAAACAGGTATATCCTTTCAAAGGCAGAGTATGATGTGAAGGAATCAAGTAGGAATGAAAATACCTGAATTTTATTCTACTCAACTCTACAACCTGAGAAAAATTTCTTAATCTTTCTGAAATTCCTAAAGATGAAAAATCCTATTACAAATCTCACAGACTTGTATGGATCAAATGAGATAATATGAATGAAGAAGGTTTTGAAAAATATCGAGAACTACATGCAACTAAGTTACTATTTTTATAAACAGGGTGTTAGTTGCTCCTTTTTTTCTCCCATGGAGGAAGCGTGAAGGGCCCTAAATACCAGATAACTCTTAAAGAGTTCAGTATTACAAAAAGATAATAATAATAAGAGTAAAATCTGTACTTTTCTAACCAAGTCTTAATTGATCTTACTGCTTATACTATGCACAGAATAACTTCAAGCTTAAGTAAATTCTTGGTTGAATCCTCATATTTCAAATCCAAAGCAGTTCTCAGGTATGTTGATCTCTCTTGTTCCTCAAAGCTTCATGAAAATTTAGCATCAAAAGCTTTACTTTTTTTTTTTTCCTGACTCTCATTGCAAGATGGGGAAAAAACCCTTACTATTAGAAAAAAGATAGTTTTTCTTTCTTAAATCTTATTCTGTTTCAGCTAGCACAAAAAATTGTCCAAGGTCAAAAAAAAGACTGTATTTTCTATCTTTCCTCTTGGCACAGTTTCTACCCTCCACCCACCCCCCCCAACTTTCTAAAACATGGATTTATACAAACTTGACCTCCAGGAAGATATGTCGGGTATTTTAGTCAGTGCCTACCTTCCATTAAGTACCTGAGCAGAAGTGTCAATATCTCTCCCTCAAAAAGAAGAGAAGCACTAGATAAAGTCAGCAAGGATATTAAAAAAATGACCACCACCAAAAACCAAAGGTATCTAATTGATATCTACAGAGCACTCCGCCCAACAAAAACCGAATACATATTCTATTCAACTACACATAGAACATTAACCAAAACAGGGCATGTTCTGGATAGTAACACAAACATTTTAAATTGAAAATTACAGATACCAGACAAAATATGTTCTTTGATCATAATGGTATCAAAGAACAATAGAAAAATAACTAAATTTTCCAAACATTTGGAAATTAACACATTTCTAAAGGTTTTTCTTTTTAAGTAATCTCCATACCCAACATTGGGCTCAAACTGACAACCTTGAGATCAAGAGTCTGCATGCTCTACCAACTAAGCCAGCCAGGTGCCCCCCAAAAAACACATTTCTAAATGATCAACGGCTCAAAAAGGATCTCAGAGAAAAATTTTTTAAAAGATACTAAACTGAATGAAAATGAAGATACAACAACAAAATCTTTGGGATGCAACTAAGGCAGCAGTTAGTGGGAATTATATAACACTAAATGTGTGGATTTTTTAAAATGTGTAATTAGAAAAAAAGAAAGATCTCAAATCAATAATGCAAGCTGCTGCCGTAAGAAACTAGAAAAAAAAGGAAAATAAACAAAATCAAGGAGAATGGAATAAACAAGAGGAAATCAATGAAACTGAAAACAAAAAATCAAACAATCCAAAAGTTAATTCTTTGGAAGCTACAAAAAAAAATTAACAAAGCCCTAGTGAGACTGACAAAGAAGAAAGCAGAACAAATTACCAAAAACCAGAGTGAAAAAGAAGATCCTACCCACTACAGACTTCACAGCATTCAAAGAACAGTGGAATACTATGAATAGCTCTACAACTGAGATTAAACTATCAGAACTCATACAAGATGATATTAATAGATCTCTATTTAAAAAACTGAATCTGTAGTTCAAAACATTCTAAATTAGAAATCTACAAACCAGGTGTAGCAAATCTGATTACTCTGATACAAAAGCCAAAGACATTTTTAAAATAATAATAAAACTAGAACAAACATATGTTACCATTAAAAACATATAACTTATAGTTCTCAACTGGCAAATAATCAAAGGATATTAAAAAACAAGTTTATAGGGATTCCTGGGTGGCTCAAAGGGTTAAGCCTCTGTCTTCAGCTCAGGTCATGATCTCAGGGTCCTACGTCAAAAGCATAGATGCAAAATCTTCAACAAAATACTAGCAAACAATCTAGGAATATATAAAAAAACCATCATAATCAAGGGGAGTTTCTTCTTAGAATATAAGGAAAGAAACGTTGATAATCTAAAGATGTTTACTACAAAATAACACAAAGAGATTATATAATAATAAGTCAACAAATGAGATAAAATGTCTCATAAAAAATACTCCAAAAGAAAGCAGAAAAAAAGGGAGGCAATGAACAGATGATACATAAACAAAAATGATAGAAAACAGATGATACAAAACAAAAAACAATTAGCAAGATGGCAGCATTAAACCCAATCATACCAATAATGAAATGAAATCTAAGCTGCATAAACATTCCAATTATAATGCAGATATTATAAAATGGCATTTAATAAAAAGGAGCAAACTATACACAGCCTACAAAAAACCCACTGAAAACATTAAGACACAAATAAATTCAAAGTAAAATGACAGAAAAAGACTTATAAAACTAATACTGACCAAAACACCTGCATTGTTTATGTTAATATTTTTAAAAGTAGATTTCAAAGTAAAGAATAGTAAGAAGGAGATGTCATTTCATGATAATAAAAAGGTCAAATCGTCAAAATCATCATATTCCTAAACATTTATGCATGTAATAGGAGATTCAAAATACACAGTGAAGAAAATGACAGAGCTGCAAGGAGAAATGATCGAGTTGGAAAATACAGTGAGAGATTAAAACTTCTCCTTTAAGAACCGACAAAACAAGAAAACAGATAAATCCAAGCACTGAAAGACCTAAACAAGACTATCAACCAACTTGACCCAACTGATATTTATAGAACATTCCACAAACATCAGAAGGCACATTCTTTTCAAGTGTAAAAGGATTATTTACCAAATAAGACAACATTCTGTGTCTAAATCAAGTTTCAATAAATTTAAAAGGACTCAGTTCACACAACATATGTCTTTTGAACAGAATGGGTTAGAAGTCAACAACATAAAGATCCCTAGAAAATTCTAAATATTCAAAACAAAAGAGCTTCTTTAAAAAATTCTAAATATTCAAAACCAAGTAAAGTCTGTTAAAAAAATTTTACACTAAATAAAAATGAAAACACCAACATAGCAAAGTTTCCAGGATACAGCCACAGGAATACTTAAATGGAAATTTAGAGCATTGAAGACCGATATAAGAAAAAAGTTTTCAAATAAACTCCATTTCCCCCTTAAAAAAACAAAAACCTGAAAAAAACCCCAAAACAGAATAAATAAAATAATGAAGAATAAAGTAGAAATCTAAAACTACAGAGAGTATCAAGGAAACCAAAAGCAGATTCTTTTAGAGGATAAGTAAGACTTAAACTGAGTGAGGAAAAAAAAGAAAAGAACACACATATTACCAATATCAGGACTGAGAGAGATGACATTACTAAAGAAACTAAAGATATTAAAAGGTTACAAAAGGAATCTGATGAATGACTTGACACCAAAACAATATAGACAACTCTCAAATATTCATGCTGTGTGAAAGAAGCCAGGCAAAAAGGAACACATGTTATAAGATTCTATTTATAAAAGTTTAGAAAGTGCAAGCTAGAATGGAGATCAGTGGTTCCCTGGAGTTGGGAGGGAGTCGCAGGGAAGGGACGATGGAGTCCTGACATGGAAACTTCTGGAGGTGAGGAATATGTTAGCTTGATTGTATTGTGGTTTCTCAGCATATAAACATGTTGGAATTTATTGAACTGTACAACTTAAACATGTTCAGGTTATTGTCTACCAATTATACCACAATAAAACTGCTTTTTTTTTAATTAAGGAAAGACTGCAACAGAAATACATCAAACAAAATTACAGAGCTTATTCAACAAAAAAATCATTTTCCCTCTTCACATTACTTATAAAAGATGTTAAGAAGGATCTGTACGACTTTTTCTCTTTCAGCCATCTAAATGCTTCCTATGTGCTAGGTTACTGTCTATATGTAGACAACATACACCGATCCTACCTTCAAAAGCGTTTACAATATAGCTTTGCTGGCAAACTAGAAAACACGACTGTAATCAAGGCAGTTCCCCAAACAAAAGGTTTAATGATCTGCTTATACATTAAAAGACTTTGTTCTTGATTGGATTATTTGTTCTTTGGGTGTTGAGTTTGCTAAGCTCTTTATAGATTTTGGATACTAGCCCTTTATCTGATATGTCGTTTGCAAATATCTTTTCCCATTCTGTCAGTTGTCTTTTGGTTTTGTTGACTGTTTCCTTTGCTGTGCAAAAGCAGAGGACATGAACAGACATTTCTGCAAAGAAGACATCCAGATGGCCAACAGACACATGAAAAAGTGCTCCACATCACTGCGCATCAGGGAAATACAAATCAAAACCACAATGAGATACCACCTCACACCAGTCAGAATGGCTAAAATGAACAAGTCAGGAAATGACAGATGCTGGCGAGGATGTGGTAAAAGGGGAACCCTCCTACAATGCTGGTGGGAATGCAAGCTGGTGCAACCACTCTGGAAAACAGCATGGAGGTTTTAGAGCTACGTTATAGACCCAGCAATTGCACTACTGGGTATTTACCCTAAAGATACAAACGTAGTGATCCAAAGGGGCATGTGTACCCGAATGTTTATAGCAGCAATGTCCACAATAGCCAAGTTATGGAAAGAACCTAGATGTCCATCAACAGATGAATGGATAAAGAAGATGTGGTATATATATACAATGGAATACTATGCAGCGATCAAAAGAAATGAAATCTTACCATTTGCGATGACATGGATGGAACTAGAGCGTATTATGCTTAGCAAAATAAGTCAACTGGAGAAAGACAACTATCACATGATCTCCCTGATATGAGGAAGTGGAGATGCAACGGGGGTGGGGGTTAAGGTGGTAGGAAAAGAAAAAATGAAACAAGATGGGATCGGGAGGGAGACAAACCAAAAGAGACTCTTAATGTCATAAAACAAACTGAGGGGGGTTGGGGGGGAGAGGGGTTGGGAGAGGGTGGTGGGGTTACATTATATGTTTAAATAAAAAAAAAGCTTAAATAAAAAAAAAGAAAAAATTAAAAAGAAAAAAAAAATAGACTTTGTTCTCAGATACCTAAAAACAATTATATAATTCCTCATAATAGATACTAGAGGGACTGCTTTTCTCAGGTCCTAGCACTCAAAAAGATTAAATGTTTAGTAAACACTGACTCACACTGTACTAACAGGTGCTGTGAATCAGAAATTTAGGAAATGACAGGTGAAACACAAAATGAAGCAGGTTTCTTTACTATATAGTACTCCTCAGAACCATGAATAGGCAGCAGAAACTTCCAAAAGAAGCACATGATCTATAATATTTCCCCAATCTCTTTATCCCCTGTTTTTGTTCCCCAAATTGCAGAAAACCCAGAACCAGCACTCGTGGAACCCACTTAAGAAAACATAGTAATTATACCATACTGGCTTAGATGTAATGCTTAAACAAAATCCATATAAATCCACTGACAGAAGTCCTTTGTTTCCCCCTTTAAAGATCTGGTCAATAAAAGATTTTGTTTATATATATATAGCACCAAGAAGCAAGAAAATAAAAAATGAGTAAGATGCAGAGCCATATATCTTATTCCTGTATGAACAGTACCTACTAGGTAAAAATCTACATTCACAGACTCAATCTCTCTCCTCTGTCCCATCTATGAGATGTAACAACCTCTTGCCATATTAATTTTTATTCTGTATCTGAATTTTCCTAAAAAACACAAGAAATATTACAGGCTATAGGAAAATCATATACCCATACTATGAGGAATCCTTACTGTGAAGAAACAACATGAAGGTCATAAACTAAGGTCCACAAAATTAAAGTTAACTCTAAGAATATTTATTCTCTAATCCATACAGATGCAGCACACTGAGGAAAAAAGATTACAGTCATAATACAACTGTTATCAGAATAACAACAATAATTAACATTCATATAATGTTTACTATGTATTTGTTATGGGTTGAAATGCATCCCCCCAAATTCATATGTTGAAGTCCTAACTCCCATTACCTCAGAATGTAACCTTATTGAGAAATACAGAATTACTTAAATTAGTTAAAATGAAGCCCCAATGTGACTGATGTCTGTATAAAAAGGGGAAAATTGGAAGTAGTTACCCACACAGGGAGAACACCACATGAGGATGAAGGGAGAGACTGGGGCGATGCTCCTACAAGCCAAGGAACTCCAAAGATTGCTGGCAAACCACCAAAAGTAGAGGAGAGGCAGTGAACAGATTCTTCCTTTACAAGAAACCAACCTTACCGACATCTTGAGAACTGTGAGAATAAATTCCTGTTGTTTAAGTGACCCAGTTTGTGGTACTTTGTTATGGCAACCCTAGAAAATTAATACACTATGTGTCCAGACAATAAGAACCTGTATATTAATCATTTAATACAACAACACTTTAGTTACCTATTCCACTTTAAAAACAACAAAACTGATATACAGAGCACTTAATTATCTTACCCAATTTCACAACTATTAAGCTCTAAAGACAGGACTTGGGAAATGACACAAATAGGATTAACAGAACAGTCCCATAAGGATGATTGAATATTTCAACTGTCTGGAGGTTCAACATCAAAGTTTGATTCTTTGGCCCCCTAAAGCTTTGTTCTCCTCATACACTCTCTAAAACCTCATTATTCCTTTCTGCTTAAGTAGCCCAAGTAGAACACTGGGCCTCAACTAGGAACCCTGTCTGACAGATAAGGAGAGCTTCAGTTAGGAACTGGAGTGCTGGCTAAAGCTGAAGGACCTACAGAATGTGACAGTGGTCACAGACTCAGAAAAATACCCCAATGATCTCTAACTACTACTTGCTACATGGGTTTTGAGTTTTGTACTGAGGTAGTGAAGGGCCTACCTGAAAAGCCTGGCCACAAAAGGTAATTCCTCAAATCTTAAAGTAACTTCATCCATTCTGACCATAAACACCTTAAAAGCTCTCTCCAAAAGCAAGGTTATAGTACATAGACCATAAGGGAGTCCAAGTGAGGGGCCGAGGGTAGGGAGGTAAGGAGAATAGTGGAAGGGTCCAAACTAACAGGGAATTCAAGAGAGGAGGACTGTACATCAAAGTTGACAATGGCCCAAGCTTGATAATTCCTTCTCCTCCCTATCTTTCATTGCTCCTAATTCACTTCATGTTAATTCTCTGAGAAAACACTGCACTAATAAATTATTTCACAACTTGATAGTTAAATATATCTTAAAACATTCTCTTCTATTATGATTGAATTGTGTCCCCAAAAATGATATAGTAAAGCCTTAGCCCCTAGTACCTATGAATTTGACCTTATTTGGAAAAAGGTTCTTTACAGATGTAACCAAGGTAAAATGAGATCATACTGGTGGTCCTAATCCAGTGACTATAGTGCTTATAAAATGAGGGAAAATGTCATGTAAAGACACAGAGACTCGCAGGGAAGAAGGCCACATGAAGACAGAGGCAGAGATTGGAATGATGCATTTATTAACCAAGAAACACGAGATTTCCCTGCAACCACTAAAAGCTGTAAGAGGCAAGGAAAGATTCTTCCTCTAGAGCCTTCAGAGACAGCATGGCCCTACCACTACCTTGATTTCAGATTTTTAGCCCCATGAACCGTGACAGGATAAAATTCTGTTGTTTTAAATTCCTCAGTGTGTGGTAAATTGTTAGAGGAGCCTGATGAAACTAACATATCCTCTCCTTGATGTAGTCATTTTTCCCCCATCTTCAATCAACCCCCAGTTTAGGCCTGAAGCTATAGACCAAATGAGTTAATTGAGAATTAAAGTCAATGAAGGTCCCACATGCACAGCAGCACAGGATGAGCCACTGAATCTACACAACATTCACTGGCCCATTACCAGCAAGTTCCATATTCTCTTAGCTAAAGAGCTCTTGAGCTACTAAATAGAATTTTCACAGTGAATGAATTATGCTTGTAAAGAGGAGTTAGGAAAGTGGAACTAAAAAACTATCTGAGCTTAAAGTACAGGAATCAGATATTTTGCTAATAAAATTACGATCATGATGTCAATTACACCATTAGCATTTCTTGTCTATCTGCTGTATATTACAAAAAAAAATGAAACAATTATATATAACACACCAATTGTACAATGAAAGATACTAAGTACTAGAATACTCCTAAAAGTACTACTCAAAATTTTAACCTCAAATATATTCACATATGTGTGTGTGTGTGTGTGTGT
>RCUC01084305.1:0-85206 GCA_003697995.1 Taxidea taxus jeffersonii
AAAGAGCTTAGCAAACTCAACACCCAAAGAACAAATAATCCAATCAAGAAATGGGCAGAGGACATGAACAGACATTTCTGCAAAGAAGACATCCAGATGGCCAACAGACACATGAAAAAGTGCTCCACATCACTGGGCATCAGGGAAATACAAATCAAAACCACAATGAGATACCACCTCACACCAGTCAGAATGGCTAAAATGAACAAGTCAGGAAATGACAGATGCTGGCGAGGATGTGGAGAAAGGGGAACCCTGCTACACTGTTGGTGGGAATGCAAGCTGGTGCAACCACTCTGGAAAACAGTATGGAGGTTCCTCAAAAAATTGAAAATAGAGCTACCTTATGACCCAGCAATTGCACTACTGGGTATCTATCCTAAAGATACAAACGTAGTGATCCAAAGGGGCACGTGTACCCGAATGTTTATAGCAGCAATGTCCACAATAGCCAAGTTATGGAAAGAACCTAGATGCCCATCAACAGATGAATGGATAAAGAAGAAGTGGTATATATATACGATGGAATACTATGCAGCCATCAAAAGAAATGAAATTTTACCATTTGCGATGACATGGATGGAACTAGAGCGTATTATGCTTAGTGAAATAAGTCAACTGGAGAAAGACAACTACCACATGATCTCCCTGATATGAGGAAGTGGAGATGCAACGGGGGTGGGAGTTAAGGTGGTAGGAAAAGTAAAAATGAAAGAAGATGGGATCGGGAGGGAGAAAAACCAAAAGAGACTCTTAATGTCATAAAACAAACTGAGGGGGGTGGGGGGAAGAGGGGTTGGGTGAGGGTGGTGGGGTTACATCATATGTTTAAATAAAGCTTAAATAAAGTAAAAAAAAAATTATTTGCACACTCTGAGCTTTGCAATTTTATCTGCACAACCGAATAATGATATTCAATAGGTTTTCCTTTTTTTTTTCCCTTTTCTTTCTTTCCTTTCCTGCCCCCTCTGCTTTTTTTTTTTTTTTTTTTTTGGTAAGGATCAGCTAAAGTGATTCCTCCCACATTTTTAAAAATACAGAATCACATGCAAGGATTTTTTAAAAAAAGATTTTATTTATTTATTTCAGAGAGAGAGAGAGTGAGAGAGAGCATGAGAGGGGAGGAGGTCAGAGGGAGAAGCAGACTCCCCATGGAGCTGGGAGCCCGATTCGGGACTCCATCCCCAGACTCCGGGATCATGACCTGAGTTGAAGGCAGTTGCTTAACCAACTGAGCTACCCAGGCGCCCACATGCAAGGATTTTTTTTTTTTTAAATATGTCTTTGTCTTGTTATCACTGCAGTTATAAAGCTTTCAAACCTATTTGGTTTCACATTTTGGCTTTTCCTTGTCTCAGTGCTTGACATAACCCACTTCCTTTAATTGCCACCCTTGACATTTTTCTTTTCCTTTTCCTAAGACACTTTTCCTTGCCCCTCAGCTTCCACTGTCCTCCTCACATCCATCCTATGAGAATTCTTACTGTCTGTCTTCGACAGGCAGCTAATACTTCTAAGGTGTTGACTGATAATCAATGTGTGATAATGACTTCAGGCAGAGGTGAACAACTATTTTTTTTACAAGTGCCAATTCTAGGAAAATAAATGTGTTAATAGGCGATACAAAAAAAGGAATACAGTAAAAGTCATCTGAAATCCTACTATCCATTGATGGCTCCATTTAAATGTTAACAAACTACTTTCTTTCTTTCTTCTTCTTCTTCTCCTTCTTCTTTTTTAATTAAGGCCTTCGGGAAAAGTGTATTCATGTAACTTATCAATGTATTGGCCAGAAAATCATAACTAAAACTCGTGTTTGTTTTAAGCCCCTGAAATGGTAATACTGGTGAAATTTGGGGAGGTTGCAACATGTAAGTCATTTTCTAAACTTTCATCCTAAAATTAGCAGTGTTTAAAAGGAATGAAACTGGTATGGCAGAAAGACTGGCTTGTGGGTCATAATAATAATTCCAGCTAACAATTTTGAGAATTTATTTTATGTTAAAAAAAACTATAACATGCACTTTACATGCACTATCTAATTAATGCTCACAAGATTACTCAGATCTAGGTATTGTTTTTAGAGACGAAGAACCCAAGACACAGGAAGGATGAGCAACTTGGACAGTCTCACAGCTGGCAAATGGTGGAAAAGACTGAAATCCAGGCTGGCTGATTACAGATCCCGTGCTATTAACCGTATGCTATTCTGAGATATGGGGAAAGGTTCCATATTTGCTGCTTCTTCAATCCTGTCATGAAAGCTAGATCTGGAGGCTGGGATTGCAAGAAAACTCATATCCAGGCAAAATTGGATGGGAGTTACTAATAATGTATTGTGTATTCTTCTCGTGACCAGAATCTAGTATAAGGGATTTACGTTTTCATATTTTCCTGTATAAATAGAGATAGTGAAATCATTTTGTAGTTTGGTTAAATTACTATACACATTTTACTGAACTTATTTTGGTAACAAATACCTTGGAAAAAAAGAAAGTTGGAGGTCACCCTCACTGCCGTCACCACCATGATGGCATCACAACTTCATGACCACAGTAAGAATTTTAATGATTTTTTTACTAAAAATGTTGAGTGCTTATTGTACTTAATTACTGAGGTGCTGAGTTAAGCTCTTCAGATTTGCTATATTGTTCAACACTCACAAGACTTGTAAGGTGTAGTTACGATGATTTCCATCCGTCTGAGGGAAATTGCAGCTCAGAGAGGTGCAGCAACTTGTCCAGGGTCTCACAAGTAGGAAAGGATATAGCAGAGACTTGAAAGCAAATGTACTCAAATGCAGCTTTGGCTACTTTGTTACACTGGTTTCTCTACTTGTCATTCCTTGTTGAGCATATTGCATATGAAGCATTATTGCTATGCATTCAAGTATATGTTTCCTTAGAGAAGTTCGACATTTTGGGTACATTTCAAGCTTGTATAAGTTTCAAAGGCCATGTAACCATCAGGTAATGGCAAACAAAAACATTTACCTGGGATTAAACTGTATTTTCATGAGGAAATTTAATGTGTTTTTTTAAGCTTTTGGAATATAAACATCACCGAATCTGATGAATATAAATCAATTTGGCGCCATGAGGTACTTATCCAACTGAAATGGCATATGAAAGTCTATGAAAACTCTGTAAAGATTCTTATGTCTTCCCCCTAATCTCTGCAAAAAGCTTTCCTTTATTGATCAAATATAGTAATAATTTAATGGAAGACTCCAGAATTTAGGGCAAAAAGTATGTTATCTATCAAGAAAAATAGGGGTGGCTGGGTGGCTCGGTCAGCTAAGTGCCTGTCTTTAGCTCAGGTCATGATCCCAGGGTCTGGGGATTGAGACTTGTGTCAGGCTCCCTGCTCAGTGGGGAGCCTGCATCTCTCTCTTCCTGCCTCCCCCTGCTTGTGCTCCATCTCTGTCAAATAAATAAATACAATCTGGAAAAAAAAAAAAGGAAAACTAAGTGAAGTTATGAGAGAATTTACTCTAGAACTTTGAATGTAAATAATTGTTTTGACTTCTGCCATGATAGTTCTGAATGTAAAATCTACATTGTGATTTTGCACTTAAACGAAAGGTGTGGAGTTGAACTTTTTTCTAAGCTGCTACCATGATGTCTACAACAGTAAGCACCCTTGTGATTTGCAGAATCCATTTGTCACATTGAACTATACAGCGTGACTCAGGCCCATGGAAAGTATGCATGCATGTAGGTATAACAGGGATTTCACTTGTACCCAGGTCAACAGCGACAACTTATCTGGCATAGTGACTTACCTACTTTTGTTTGTGTGTGTATTTTCTAAAATTAGCTGGCTGGTTTAATTTATGTTCCAATCTGATGTCCAGTTATTTGGTGAATTTACCCTGGTTAAAATGCTGTCATATAATCTTCAGGGAAGTGGTATTAGATTTTTCATCATAATGCATACTAAGCACTCACAGTTTCACCTTTTTTTTATATTTAGTAAATGTCAATAAATCTATGGCACGTAAAAGGGCACTGCTAACATGGCAGCTATTTGATTTCTATACTTTGTCAAATATATGTACCTCTTAATTCAATAATCCTTAAAGGCAATGCTCATTGTGGTTTCCCATTCATGATACGTGACCTTTCCTTAATGTCAAACATCATTTTCCACTAGCAAGGGAATAAAGTATATTATTTATATAAAGCTAATAATTATTTGGGGGAAATAAATATTACATAGAGGCAATAATCGTGAAAAAGATGAGCACTTATTCACTGCTCTATTATGTCTGTGACTTGATATGTTATTGTCTATATTTGTATTGCCTGGTTACCGTGGTCCCAATATAAAGAAAAAAATAACATACCCACCAAGGGTCAAAATTTACCTAATCATTATTTCAGAGCCAAACTAGTAACATGAATTAATTCCCAAACCATCCATTTCACTTGCAAATGTAAAATCTCTCTGTAACTTGCTGTCATTAACATTCTTGTGTATTTCTTATTATTCAGGGCAGTCCCATACGACTTGATTTTTTAAAAAGGAATTAAGTGAGAAATGAATATGGGGAAGTTAAGAGATCTAAATTTCAAAGATCTTCTCCTTTTCAATTGATGTTTTGGTTTGATGTTGACATCAGGTAAAATACTCATTATCATCAAATATTTATTGAGAGCATACAGTTTACCAGACACGGTGCCAGGCACTATAGGACATGCAAGTAAGTTTGAGATGTGGTTCCAGCATCCAGTCATGTACATACTCATCAACCAAATTAATCTAATGTTGCTAAACTTTAAGCTGTTACCAATAACAATTATTAACATGTGTTCTTAGAATATCTTGTGGGCAACCCTTAGATGTTTTCTCAGATGCACACAGCAAGTAATAATAAATACAGATTTTACACACTTTTTTCCCTTCCTACATGGTGCAGATGTCAGCCTCCAAAGGTGTGAAACCATTCTTTCCAAGACACTATTAGAATACATTTGTTGTTGACTGATAAAGCTGTTGGCAGTAGATGGTGGTGATGATCAGTGATGCTGTGGCTTAACACCTTGTGTGTACTTCAGTGATGATGGCACAGTGTAAGAGGAAAAATTCACTAATTTGACCAAATTTCAAAGGTATCCAGGTTTAAAATAATATTTGACTTAAGGACATCCAAACTCTCCAGATAATGAGCCCCAAAACGTTCTTGGTCTCTGATCAAATAAGATATCATAGCTATTTTGGGATTAAATTTAGATAAATTAGAGTTGCATCCTTTGTGTGGTCCTCAGCAGTGGAATAGTCTCCAAGGAAGTGTGCAAACATGTTAACATAAAAATGTGTGACCTCTCTCTTTTTATCATCGGCTCTCAGCTACAGATGTCACAGACCAGCCCGTGTATGACATGTGCTTCATTCTGTGGCATGTGATGCTTTTAGAAATCTGTTTGAATTAATCTCTACTGGATCAGTATTTGAGATTATCTTCTGACCTTCTTTTTCTGTAAAACGTCAGCATATTTCAGAGAGTTTTGGTCATCCTCATCATAATGATGAGATGCTAAACATGACCAGGAAAAATCCATATTTTAATAGTCTTTAATCTTGTGATTCTCTAGTTCATTAGCTTATGGCAAATACCAGCTAGAAAAAAAAGCTTCTCGGATGACCAAAACATGGCCATTTATATATGAGCAATTTAATCAAAATGAAATTCTTTTTTTCTATTTCACCATAACTCAGAATAAAAACTAATCATTGGAAATGTGAAAAGCCAAAGAAGGACATCTGCACCAGTGGAGTTGTCAGATGACAATCTGTGAAGATCGTAATTCCTTGAATAATGGAATAATGTGCTGGTAACTGTTGTATTTAAGGGGGAAACAGAATGAAACATGTATAATGTAAAACCAAGAATTTTTCTCTCTGATTCTCTTAAGCTGTGAAAATAAAAGATGCTTAAGTCATAGGTGCCTATCACTTCAAAGTTTCACAAGTGAAAAATACATTGATACCTAAATATATAGTTGGGTGTTGGAATGGGTTTGATTAATCAAATTATCTTCAAGTTGCGGTTTATATTTGGAACGTTTATTGCTACAATACAATGTTGTTCAAGCAGGCAGATGAAGCTAAAGGATCTGAGCTCCCAGAATATCCATCTGGCTCTTGGAAAAATAGTTTGCATTAGATTTGGGGTTACAGGTCCCCAAACAAGCCACCTTGAAAGTATGTTTAAAGAACCAAATTTTAAGACAGTATGGAAGGAACTATTACCTGCCCACTTTATACATATCCCCCTTCTCTTCTTAAGTAAGAGAATTCCTATGTTGTTGGAAACAGCAGAGCGTATGTCTACAAAACTATCTTTCAGCCTCTTTTCAAAATAAGGCTGGATAATGAGCTATAAATACGAGTCGTTGGGTATGTGGTGATGGTACTGTTTTGAGAAGAATGCAATAGGATGATCTGGCAGGCCATTTTCCCCTTGCCCTCTCTGGTGTTTGGAAAAAGAATGTAATGGCTAGAGTATTAGTGTTATCTTGCAAATGGGAGAGAAACTGAAAGCAAGCAAGCCAGTATGCAGGGTGGCAGAGCAGAAAGACAACAGGACCATGGGTGACTTGTAACTATGGAACCACCATACTTCTCATAGGCAGACTAACTCCAGATTCCTTTTGCATGAAAAAAAATCTATTAGCTGGTTTCAGCCACTATTAATTCAGTTTTACATTATAAGCAACTAGACCCAATCCTAATATAGATTGATAGATCCTCTATAGATCATGTAAAATGTCATTTACTAGCAAATAAGGAAGGAAATAAAAACCTTATTCAAATAGTCCAGGTAAAAAGCAGACTATAAAATGATAATTAAGTTCATCTGTACCCTTTGATGTTTTGAGTCAACGCAGTGTCAAATAGCATTTTTTTTTCTACGTGTGTGAAGAAGGGGACGGTGCCTAGAGATAGCTTATTGTTGAGCTGGGTAGTTACAGATACTGAAATTGAAGTGATCTTTATCCCTGGTAGTTAGCTATGTTCAAATACTGAAATATTGTTCTCTCCATGTTATCCAAGTGGAACGATATGATGTTTACCTTGGCTAATTACTAAATTATATTTTTATGGTATGCCTAACCAATACGTACAGTTTAAATATTATAAATTTACCTTTTAGTAAGTTTTCCAAGATAGTATACAAATTTATTATATAGAAGCTACAATTCAAGAAACTAGACATTATGAGGGTAAAGACAGAAAAAAGGAAATAGCCCTGAGTCACTGCTTCTAATCTAGTACTAAAACTTAATTTTTACTTTTTCTTTCTTTCTTTCTTCCCTTTTTTTTTTTTTAAAGGATGGGAAGTTGGCCTAAGTTTTGTGTTTACAAACATCTAAAATTTAAGATTAAATAAGGTTCATTTTCAGGGGGCAACAAAATTTGATGTTGCCTTTATGATTTAGTGATAGAATTCTTCTGGCATCCGTGAAGATCTTAACATTTGACTTCCTCAGAAGTCTTCCTTTCCATGAAAAATACAAATTCATTCTTCTTTGGATTAAGATTATAGCCACCTAACATGAAGCCATTGAGTCTGTGGTAGGCAGGGAGTCTTCCCCTTTGAGGTTTACTGGGAAGAAAGGTTGGTGCCAAGTCTCTCTTGAAAAAGAAAAGGTTTGAAGGCTGTGATATCCTATAAATGCTCTTTATTTCCAATGAAATATAGTAAGCTTGTTCTCTGGGACACAACTTTATAAAGATTTTTTGTTTTTCGTAGAGTGTGTAGATGTTTTGAAAAAGTGATTTCAGCCACCATAGTGCAGGGTCAACTGGGGGCTGTCAAACTCCTTCCCTGGGTTATTCAAATCTAACACTGAGCAAGATAATAGCTCAAGAAGCAACTAATGAGCCTTGTCCACAGTACTGAGATCGTGTATCAGGATGACCCACACATTTTAAACAGTTTTTGTATTGATTCGCAACTCTTTCAAAGTTTAAAATCGGCTGGGTTGTATACAAGAGCAAAGTCATAGAACAATGATCGTTTAACATACAGAGGGCATGACATTTGATTATACCTAAGCTTCTTCAAATGCCAAGAAGAATCTAGAGAAAGATATTTGATATTGACTTTTAAAAGGTCCACATAGATAAAATTAATAAATCTTATTAAAGTTTATTTTAGAGATATTGATTTTAAAGTAGAAATGCACCCACAAAGAAAGTCCCATGATAAAGGCTAATGTGTAAATTCCTTTAAAACCCATCGTTACTGTAATTATATGGAGCATTTTACAAGCAACTAGGGACTTCTTTGGATAGATGACTGAAATTTAATCAGTTTCTGGCACAGGCTGCCTTTCTTTCCCACCTCAAATTTCTAAAGCACTATTTCTAGGGCAGACCTGCTCAGATAGTGAACCTTTATTATCACATTTCATCTGTCTTTGAGCACTTTCCAAAAGAAAGGCTTCCACAGATCTCCTAGAAGATAAAGCAACGGGACGATTTTTCTCAATAGCCCATGTTCTTCCTCCCACCCCATTCCATTCTCAGCAAACTTAATTCAGCTCTACAGTCTGAATTTTATAATCACGAGGAGTATTATGTATGAAATGCATAAAACATCGATGTGCTAATGTCACCACCAGAGACTATCAGATGAAGAAATAGGCATATCCCTTTGTACTCCTGGACAGAAGTGCTTGCCCTGAACCTCTTTAAAAAAACAACTCATTTCATTTCTCAGCATTTTGGGTTTTATTTGAATTAAGTGGCCTTGTCCTGCCAGTCTGCTGAAGGGAAATCTGAGTTTGATACAGTTTTTTAGGCAAGGAGGAACTGGAAGAATGATCACAAATGATAAATGTGAAAATTAAGCTACCTCTAGAGTATATGTTTTACAAGTATGAAATCACTGAGTTTATCTCCCAGATGATTTAGGCATATCTGATTATTTCTGATGGTTCAAGATGTAATGGTCTGAAAGTCTAAATAGAATTCTTAGACTTACCTTTATTAGAACCTGAGCATCTGAAGATATAACTGCCTGGATTGATGACTGTATTTCTGCTGTGGAGGAAAATAACAGCCCTGAGTCACTGCTTGTTGTCCACATCCTCATTAATGGGCTTAATACATTTCTGTCCTTAGAACAAATTAATGTGTTTTTTTAACTTCTTTTATATTGTAGTTCACTTAAACTTAGATTCTTTGAACATAGCTGGATTGCAGGGTGACATCTGAGTTCTAGAGATCAATTGATAGTTGTTAAAGATCATGAAGAATGGCCCATTAAAACAGTTAGTGTATGACAAATAACAACGTTTATGTTTAGTGTGGAAATTTATCAACTAGACAGAGCGCTTATTCCTGAGAACCGAATGAAAGTCTACTTGAACCAACTTATTAATCAGTCAGTGCCCTAGTCTTAACAGACTGTCTTATTAAAGAGCTCTAGATATATTAAAATTGAACTCTAATGTGATAGGTACTATCTCTGAACCACAAACACAAAGCACACAATTATTACTGAAGGCTAAAGTCTATTGAAAAAGAAAAATAAGCCTTTTTCTCCACTGCCCCCACCCCCCCATCCCCCCCACCACCACCCACCCCCACCCATCCCAAGGGCTGGGATGTTTTGTCTCAAATCTCTGGCTCTGATTATGTACAGTGTTTACAATGGGATGCTGGCTATGTGGCCAATTCTTTCTCTCATTCTCCACTTAACGTAGGATCACATACCAAGTTATGATGACAAACCTAAAGATATAGTGATTTTTTTTTTTCCACCCTCATGTGTTTATAGAGACCACACTGCAGAATAGTCTTAAATTTGCAAAGCTTTTTCAGGGGGGAAAAATGAAGCATTATCGATGGAAAAAAAGAAAAGACTGCTCAGGCTGGCAAGTGGCACTAATTCTCAGTGAGATACTCCAGTCCTAGAAGAAATCATCATAGCTTCTCATTCCCTGAGGGAGTCTGTGAGGGTTAATGCCCTTAAGAGCTGTGAGTCATGGGGTTTAGTACTCCTGACAGGCTGGGTTGGAGATCATCTCAAATGACAATGTCAATCTGAAGCTATTGATTGTCTGGGAGTGCTAGGTGGAAAAGGATGCTTGAGGCTAAGTTTAAGTACAGCAAGAAAGCAAGCCATAATAAATTAGTGACATTTGCATGAGGAGAACTTGGGGTCATAACAGAAGAGACATCTCTGATTCTAACCTTTGCAGTCCATTTCTGGCATGGTGCTGACCTTGGCTTACCCAAGAGGGAAAGTGCACACACTTCCCTAAATAACCAATAGTTGCTGGATGCAATCAATAACGCTCTGGTAGAAAGGTGTCAGGTACATGCCCAGTAGCAATCAGCAATTAAATGGTTTACTAAACACCTGTAGTGACCTAAGTGAGAATCTTCTTTGTTTTCTTCTCAAGGTTTTATTCTATTTACTTGTTTCTTTTTAAATATTTTATTTATTTATTTATTTCAGAGTGGCCAAGGAGACAGCTGAGCAGGAAAGAGGGGGAGAGGTTGAAGGGGAGAGAGAAGGAGAGAATCTCAAGCACACTCTGCACCGAACAAGGAGCCTATATGCGGCTCGATCTCGTGACCCTGAGATCAAGGTCTGAGCTAAAACCAAGAGTTAGAGGCTTAACCAACTGAGCCACCTGGGTGCCCCTCTTCTCAGGGTTTTAAAATATGATTCCTGGAATTGAACATAATAGTACTGGAAGAGACCCAAGTCCTTTCGTATAGACCTTGGTCTCTGCCAATAGACCTACTGTGAGGGGAAATTTAGCCCCTTCCAAGTCAGTCTTCATTTTTTTTTTTTTTTTAATAGTTTAGTTCTTAAAAATCTTTCTTTCATGGACTGAGTTGAATCTGACCTTCTGGTAAATTTGACACTGTAGTTGTAGATCTGTTTTTGTGAAGAAGACAAAATAATTCTGCTCTCTGTTCTGCCTGACAATTCACCAGATATTTGCCCAAATAATATGAAAACTTTATAGTTTTTGTTTAAGATATTTATTTATTTGAAAGAGTGAGGGCCAGCAAGGGGGGTGGGCTGCAAGGGGAAATGGAGAGAGAATCTCAAGCAGACTCCCCACTGAGCGCTGAGCCCCATGGGGGGCTCAATCTCATGACCGTGATGAGATTATGACCTGATCCAAAATCAAGAGTCAGAGGCTTATCTGACTGAGCCACCCAGAAGCCCCTGTTGTTGCTTAAACAACTGATCCTGCTCTTCAAACTTATTGTGGCCAAGCCAAAGCATTTCAACTTCTGCTTTAAAGTTTCTCCACTTCTCAGTACTTAATCTCCTTACATATATCAGTAAATAGGGGTCTTGCTAGGTCCCATATTGTGTTCTCTGCACCCACATTCAATCCATCAACAGAATCACTTGATATTACCTCCAAAATGGGTTTGAATCTTTGTTATTCAATCTCCTTTTCCAGTGTAGGTCAAATGAGCTTTCTCTCTTGTCTCTTCTGCTGCTACAGGCTCTGAAGTAGACCCTTCACCACCTGTAGCCTCTTTCCGATACATCATCCACACAAAGCCAGAGTGATTTTTGTGAAAGGCAAGTCTCTTTACCTTACTCTTACTCTGCACTTAAATGCCTCCACAGCTACTCCTGGCACTTAGAAGACTTAATGTGTCTCCAAAGGCCTAGAACAATTTGGCCCCTCTTTCTACTCACACTATTTTCCCTTATTCATTAATATGCTCCAATCATCCTCCCTTCTTTCCATTCCTCAATTCTGCTAAGCTCTTTTCCTCCTTAGGGGCTCTGATTATGAGACTTTGCATGGACATTATCATTGCCTGGAACAAAGCCCGCCCTCCCTCCTCCCTCACCTTTATTTGTTTGATTTAAATGTCACTTCTTCTTCGGAGAGCCTTCCTTGATGTCATGCTCCATCCCAATTAGACCAGTTTATTTATTTTTTCATTGTAGCTTTTCTTTTCCTTTCTTAGCACTATTTGTTATCTAATGTTCATTTGTGTGATTATTTAAAGTCTTGTCACCTCTTCTTGACTTTAAAGTCTATTAATAAGGGGGTAAAAGATCAGTTTCTTTTTATTTTCTTTGTTTACATTACACTTAAGCACAGTGTTTGTATCAGGGTGTCAATAAATATTTGTTGAAAGATATCTATATCAATTATTTCTTACATTTCCCTCAGTCTTCTCTTTTCTAGGCCAAACATCTTGGTTCTTTTGCTATTTCTCACGTGACAGTTTTTAAACTCCTTTCCAACTTGGACACATTTTTTTTGACACGTTGTGTTTTCTAATTTTTTCCTTTAAATACGGAGGGCTAATTGCAGTATGTTAGATGTGATCTAATAATTAGAGAATTTAATAGGATTATTCTTTCCAATGTCCTTCTTACAATGTCTATTAATTTAGCCTAAGGTGGTGGTATTTTTTTTTCTTTTTTAGCAGCTGGATCTTGCCATTGGTGCATATTAAGCTTATGATTAACTAAAACCCATATATCCTTTTCTCCTTAACTAAGGTTCCTTCCTAGAGAGCTTCATTTTAAATTGTGCATTTAATGTTTTTAACTGATGTTCAGAATTATCATTTATCTCGTACTAAGTTATACTTATTGCTTTTTGTCACATAAGGTACTGATTATCCTTTTCAAGTTGGTCTCATGTGTAATCTGGGTAAACATATTTTCCTTGTTCACATTCAGTGTAACAAAGACAAGAGCCAAAGATAAAGCTCTGTGTTTTAGCCCTTTCTTATCCCAGGTAGGGGCCAAGGATCCCACTATTTGATTTATTATATATATTAGTTTATATAAATAAAATACTTTTATAAATAAAAATATATTAAACTATGTATATAATTTATGCACATAAAATTATGTAATGTGTATCATGGACATATGCAATATAATTCATGTTACCTTAATAAACTTATTTTAAGTTTTTTAAAAAATTAACATTTGTTTTTTAAAATACATTGATAAAAGGGTAGTAGTTCATCCAAATTTATACTCAAAAGCATTTTATTTCCTTAACTTTTGAAATAAGGGTTTAGTCTCGATTATTTTAAAATTAATTAAAAGCAAAAATATTGTTGTTTTTTTTAAGATTTTATTTATTTATTTGACAGAGAGAGATCACAAGTAGATGGAGAGGCAGGCAGAAGGACAGGAGGAAGCAGTCTCTCCTCTGAGCAGAAAGCCCGATGCGGGGATCGATCCCAGGACTCTGGGATCATGACCCGAGCCGAAGGCAGAGGCTTAACCACTGAACCACCCAGGTGCCCCCAAAATATTGTTAACATCTAATCAAAACTGCATCCTATGAAGAAGTTTAGCTATATGTGTTAATATAAAGATTCAAAGAATAATTCCAAGAAAAAATTAGAAAATGGTACATGGGTCTTATTTTCCTCTTTAATTATTGTCTTATTCCAGGAAATAAAATTAATGAATGCAATAAAAACTCATGATCATTGGACTCATGATTATCTTAGCCTCTACAGAATCATTCCCTAGAAAGGTTCATTATTCCAGTTCCATTCAATCACATCTGTTGAGCTCCACCTCTATGATCAGCCTTCTAGAAATGCTATTTTCTCAGACACTTTGGCCTCCTGGGATCAGAGGAGAAAAAATAGATGAAATTCTCCTAATTTAACAGGAATCTTACGTATTTCACAACCTCTCTTAACTAGGATGTCCCTCATTAAAAAAACAAAACAAAACAAATTCTGGTTTTGTATTTACAATTATGTTGCTCTGGTGAGTCATATCAAGACATGGAGATGTGGAACACAATACTGTTGGGTTTACTAGAGAAGTGTAAGTCTGAAACTTGCTCTTAAAAATTCTTTCAAACAAACTTGCAAACAATATCTTAAAATTGATAGGGGATAAAATGGATGTTCCATGCAACACATGGATGGGAGTAGAAGAAAGTAGACAGACAGCATCAGAGAATGAATGCTGTTGGATGTCATGACTGCAGTAAAAAGAAAACATTGAGAATTTCTTTCTTCGGGGCGCCTGGGTGGCTCAGTGGGTTAAAGCCTCTGCCTTCGGCTCAGGTCCTGATCCCAGGGTCCTGGGATCACAAGTAGGCAGAGGGTCAGGCAGAAAGGTGGAGGGGGAAGCAGGCTTCCTGCTGAGCAGAGAACCCATGCAGGGCTCAATTCCAGGACCCTGAGATCACGACCTGAGCCGAAGGCAGAGGCTTAACCCATTGAGCCACCCAGGCGCCCCCTGAGGTAGTATCTTAAGTGCTATTTAAGCTAAACCCAAACACCCTGGACTGTATTGTTCTTAGAGATAAGCCAGATTTCATTCAACACCAAGTCTTAATAGGGCAGTTATATCCCACAAACCATGTTATATGTCAGCAATAAAAAGTACAATTTTCAGGAAATTTTTGGTCTAGAATGGGATACAGAAAAGCAAATCAATCAAGTTTAGGGATATAGTGGTGTGATCACATAATGGTGTGTAATTATGATCAGATGACAAACCAGCAGAGCTTTTCAGAATGCAGTGATGACTGCCCTGAGGGTTCTGAAGGATGAAGAGAAGTTAGCCAGATGCAGGTCAGGATGATGGAGCACTGGGCTATGGGAAAAGAGATGCTATAGAGTTGAGATACCTAATGAAGAACCATCTCCCTCTTTCTTACAAGGCAGGTTTTTCAACCTCAGGGCTGTTGACATTTTGGGCACGACACTCCTGTGTTTGGAAGGCTCTCCCATGTACTTAGAAGCATGCATGACTTCTGCCAGCTACATGTTAGCAAGACGAACATCCACCTCTCCCAACCAACCCAAACAAAAAATGTCTAGTACCAAATGTCCCCTGGGAAGTAAATCACCCCTCACTGAAAAGTCCTTCTGTAAGCAAAAAGAGAGATAGCTATCTTTGGGCACTAGATTAACTTGCTAACTCCACATACACCAAAAAAAAGGTGGGGGGAGGCAAATAGTATTTGCATTCTCCTAATTTGTTTCCTAGATGCCCTTAATTGGGATGGGTGAGAGATAGTTACGTGGTTTTCTTACTACTCAACAATCTGGGGCCCAGTATTTACAATTTAGAGATTGACTATTTCTAGGTATGAATGTAGGTATATACACACACATATACCACAGAGACATAAATCAGAACATTTCCGATTTTGACATGATACTTAGTGACTGTTCAGCTTTCATTCTTATATCTTATCAGAAAACAGACAAACAAACAAAACACAACTTCATAAACTTACCAGAATACATTATATGTCTTCTGGCAGAAATGAGATTTGAATCAACCTTATAAATAGCATGATACTGCATGAATTACAAGAGTCTCCTTAAAGGAGGAACATCTGTGTAGTAAAGTTTGATTACACTTCTCTTTAAAGAAAGAACAAGCCATGAAAATGACAAAATATGATTGACTTAAAACACAATATATCCAACTTTAATCATTTTCTAAATCCAAAGATATTTTTAGATGAAAGCAAAGGAGGTCATTTCCAAATCATTTTGTGAAACTTAAGCCTACCCAGAGGAAAGGTAATTTTGTTTGATCCTGAACATCAAGTGAATTTGTTCACCAAACCATTTATTCCAAAAGGTAATTAAAATAATGTAAAATTGATCCAATATATGTTTAACAAAATTAACTAATTATAATCTTCTTAAGCCATTTAACCTTTATAGTCCCCATAAAAATGTTTGATTTTGTTTGGGAAAATAAACAATGTGCTTTAAAAAGGTGGTGCCTTCTTGTCTATCTTTCTTCTCTTTTCTCCTTTTCATTCTTTTTTAAATTTTCTTTTATTTTTTGGATGATCTGTTAAGGTGCCAATATAGCAGATAGAGTAGACAGATAATTCAGTGGCGGGGTGTGGGGCGAGCGGGGATAAAATTTCCCCTTAAGTCAAGAGCACATGCAAAAAGGAAAAGAAATATTTTAAGATGAGCAAGTCAGACTTTTTCCTTTTCGATAATAAGTTCTGTTACATGAATCATTGACGTATGGGCCGAACAACGACTGTATCTTGCAATTTAGCATTTGTTTGTTTTCAGCTGCTTTCCATTTATTCAAGTCATTGTCAAACTACCTTAAAAAAGTTCAACCAATTGTCAAAGCCTAATTGTCTGCCACTGGCTACACTTATTTTATACATATCCCTTCTAATCACAGACAGAAACACCGAGTAGATGTCAAGATTTGGAAAGGTTTACAGGGGCTCTTAAGTGTCTGTGAGAGGTATAAAGTAGTTATGTAAGGGAAGAAATGTGCTGTGACAGCTCCATCGTTTCAAAAGAGTGGAGGAACTAGGAAATACCTCGGGGAAAAAATGGTAGAAGTAACCATAGGTCCTCAGGGACTTCCTAATCCACATCTATTATTAATTCATTACAACTTTCTATTATATTTTGGAGATAAAACTGTCATTTATGCCACTCCTAAAACCAAGTGAGATTATAAAAGACAACTAATGGCAATAGTAGTAACAGAAGTAACTGTCACTGCTACGCAGAGACAAACAAGTTAGGCATTGGGAAAAAAAGAAAAAAACCTGTGACTATTTTTGATCACAGTGAAGCAAGTCACCCATTATCCTGAGGTTAATTTGTTGACTCATGATTTCCACTTATCCAATGATATTGAATCACATGAACAAACCTCTACATCTAATCAGATTTTTTTTTTGTTGAATTGTGACCTTTAATCCACCTTCTTCTTGATTATGAATGACAGTGACCTTTATCTAATTTAAAGCAGACACTCTGATGCAAAAATATGCAAACTACACATGTAAATTCTGAATCAAACTGAAGATGTGCATAATCTACTGGGGAGAAATTATTTCAGAAGACAGTTATATTAAGGCCGAATGAGAGTAAGTGAATTAGTCAGCACACGAATGATTGGTCAGAAGAGTTGCAAAGACCAAATGCTGTTTATATTTGCTCAGCTTCTATTTAGAAAACTAAAATGTCAATATACGTTTCAATTTTTATTATTCTACTCAGCATTTTGCGGCATTCAGGAAATGATCACAATGTAATAAAGTCAGGCAAAATTATTTTTCAGAGAGGTTGGCACACTGTGCCTGAATATTCAATCCATTTTCATCTTGATTCGTTTTCTGCTGCACAAAAACCTGATGGAATTGAGCCACGGCTAGTGCGACGTGTCGCCTTCCTATACTGTTTTATCTCCTTAAAGGAAAACTTGGTGCCCAATTGCAGCCGGCAGGCAGTGGTATCTCTAGGATGTATTTACACTGCACTACCTCAAAAAAAATTGCTTAAAAGAATCAAAGAAGCATGTTGACATTGAGAATCAGAGCAACACCCTCTACCAGACCGACCTTCCCTGAGTCCCCTTCTTTGCACTGGCTCTTTTCTTTCTCTGGGGATTAATACAAACAATTCTGAACTGCCATTATGGAGGGCAAACCCTGCCCTGGGCACTAATGAAAATGCAGGCTAATCCTGTAACCCACTCTTGCCTTTCTCGAACTTGTCAATTTTGTTTTCTACCCATACAAAAATGCCCAAATGTAAGTACATCACATATACCTAAAACACATGATCGCATGTCTGTATTTTATTACTTAGGACCCCATGTATATGGGTTTATATATGATAAAGATTATGCCACAGCAGGAGGCCATTGACAGCATTCTGCTGTCAGACCCCACCACACCGTACCTGGAATGAGAATGTACTTTCCTGATTAACACCAGGGGGTTGTCGGATTGCCATATCTTAAATAAACAGATTTACCCTGACAGATAATCAGCATTTTGCACTGCCTAATACATGTTTATCTTCCACTATTGACATAATTACACTAAAAGTGCACTTAATATAATCTTTCATAGGAAATTAAACAGGTTTTAATGATATACTTATAATGGATCAGGGACAGAGTTGAGGGAGAGGAATATTGATATTAGATGTTTTGGGAGAACACATACATGAAGCAATGATGAGGAGATCAATGAACATCGGGAAAAATCAATGACAGCCTGTGTTTAAGGAATTCATTTACATAGTTTCCAAAGAAATCAGAAAAATCCTACAAAGCTGTGAAATGCCCTCCTGAATTTCGCATGTCCCGATGCTTCTTGCTTTCTGATGTGGGCCCCGAGCTCGTCTCCCACACAACAGAAGCTAAAAATAAGAGTGCTCTTAGGAAGGATTTTAGATTTGACTACTTCCTGGTCAATCCTTCCAAAAGTTCTCAGTCTGGCTTTTGAGCGTGGGTACTGGAAACTCAGGTCTGCACACAACCTACTCAAAAGGAATTCCACAACTTTGCGGCTCAATCCCATTACCCGAGTGCCTGGGAGCACTCACAGGCAGGCCGTTTCAAAAAGCTGTGAAAATTAACACACGCTGGGCATTAGGCATCAGGCCTTCAGGATATATTCAGTCAGGACCTGAGAAGCAGAGGTAGGTGAAAATAGTAATTCCAATCAACATTATAAATATAACCCCCAGCACAAGAAGCATCTTTCTCGAAACATTTGCTTTTCATGGCTATGACTGACCTCATTGCCGTCTTAAGAATTTTAAGTATCACTACCTTCAGATAATAGTTTAGTAAGTTAGGATCAGTGTTTTGTGGTCCCTTGAATCTTTTTTTATTTCTTAGCTAGAAATTAAAATTAAGCCATTAAGCATCAAAATACTTATGTCTGTGAGAGAGGTCCAGGGTCATGCGAATTTGATTTTGAACAGAAAACAAAATGAATATGGGGTCAGATTGTGGAACGTCTTTCAGAATCTCAGCATTGTTTGGGGGCCAATAGCAGATATTTAGTTTTTCTAGAAAACTGAGAAGTGCATGCTTTTATTTCTAGTTTACAGATGAGGAAGCTGTAATGCTGAGAAATGAAATGCTATGGCCAAATGCTGGGATTCCAACCTGGGTCTGTCTGTTTCTGTTGCTCTTTCTGTTTCATTATGCTTCCTCTGTAAGTGCAGGTCACATGATTTTAAATGCCTTTGATTGTTGTTTTCCAAGAAGGCCGTTGATTAAAACATGGTCCTCTATTTCTTTCATTAATTAGAATTATGCGTCTACAGTCTCCTGCCGGCTGCTCTGTCCCTCACTGAAGCCAACAGATTCCAGGTAGCCCGGATGTAATGGCTTTTCATTCGCTCAGCAGAAGGATCTCATGAAAAGCCTTTACCATCTCCACAGCTAGGAGTGGAAACACGAGATGACAGAGTGCTGAGACCACTGGTGCCAGTCGCATAAGTCCAGAGTGCCCCAGCGAGGAGGGGCACAGCTCATCTTCTGAGGAACTGGGAGATTTTTCCTGCCTTAGGTTCTGGGACTCAGAAGGGGATAGATGGGGAACACTGCTTTGCCCCAGGTTGGTGACCCCCAAACTGCTTCTCCTGTTTCACTTCTCCCGGTGCTGCCTCCTGAACCCTATGTCTCACTTCACTCATCCCAACCTTTTTCCGGGAGCACGCCGGCTGACAGTCACACCTTGGAAGCTGCCCTCTCTGACAGGCTCCCTCTCCACCCTGCTTAGCTGTGGATGTGTGGCTGAGGAAGAGCGGACTTGCCAAATTCCTTTTAGATTCTGATTTATGGTTGTGAGCTCCCTGTGTGGGATCTCTTCTTGGACTAACAATTTTAGAGTGTGTTTTAAAAGCTGCCTCATATCCTCTTTGCTTTCATCCTTACTTAGGACCCCAACCCTGCTTAGGATATCCATTCCCAAGGAGACAAAGCTTCAAGCGAAAGAATAATTTCTCTTTGAGATTAATTACGATTTCTCTTCCACTTATTGTGTATGGAGATTTGATGATAGGAATTACAAAGCTGTAAACTGTGGTTCATAAGAAAGGCCAAGGTCTGCATTCTTTAAAATCTTCTAACCCTTCCCTCCTCATCCCTCAAGACATCTTCCTCATTCCTCCACCATCTTCTACTTTATTTTTCTTTGTCTTTTTTGTTCTCCTCCTGCTCTACCTTCCATCTTAGTTCTCCCGCTGGTCGCCTGCTCCTTTAAGTTCCAATCGAGAAGTCATATACATATGTATAGCACATATATGTAATGTATATCATATATTTATATATATGCTTTTATCTACTGGAATAATCTCCTTTCCTATTGCTGTTTTTAAAAACTGAACTGTGAACTGTCATATGCTACAGAGCACGGGTCCTGCGTCCACTACATAGCTAGTTCTTTTTTTTTTTTTTAATTTTTTTTAAGATTTTTTAAAAAATTTATTTATTAGTTAGAGAGAGAGAGAGAGAGCGAGCACAGGCAGACAGAGAGACAGGCAGAGGCAGAGGGAGGAGCAGGCTCCTTGCTGAGCAAGGAGCCCGATGTGGGACTCGATCCCAGGACGCTGAGCCAAAGGCAGCCACTTAACCAACTGAGCCACCCAGGCGTCCCTACATAGCTAGTTCTTAAGAAATGTTTTGAATGAATAGATGTTCCTCACTTTGCCCTTGAAACAAATTAAAATAATATATACAACCTAAGCTAACTAGATTTTTGAAAATTCCATCAATCATTCAAATATTGATCAAGACTGATCTCTGGCCTTTACACAGGCCAAGTTCTGTGAAGGACACAGAATAAGTATGATTTTTACCCTTAAGTAGTTTACAAGCTACTGGGGATACATCACACTATGACCCATAAAACAACCAGGGAAATAGGAGAAAAGAACAGCTAGAGGCTGACTTCTGTAATGTAAACTGTAGGCTCAGTCAACAGAGAGGGAAGAGGTCTCAGTGACTGTGGGAAGTGCATTAATTTAATATTTCTGGAAGAGGATTGATAGGAAAGTAACATACATAACAACAGTTGGAAACAAACAGAATTTCCAGTTCTGGTGTAAGGCTGAATACAAATGTTGGCTTTGCTTCCCAAACAGTAGATCTTACTAACCAGTGAAGTTTTGTTTTTTAAGCTTGGCTACGTTGCTAACTGTCCAGTCAGTGCTCATACATTTGAGAATTAATTTATCTGAATGTTTTTTGCTCATATCACAAGCTTTCCACAGTGAGAAAAATCTTTTGATTTTACTTTTAATTTCAAGAAATTGACATCTTTTTAGATAGGAAATTCAATTATGCAGCTGAAGAATTTAGGAACCAGGGACACAGTCCTCAAATGGTTTTAGGTCTGTTTTAACTTCCTTGACTGTTTATGTCAACTCATAGCTCATAACAATTATGCTCTGTCCTCCCGCCCCCTCTTTTTCTTTCAAAGTAGAAATATCCACCAAGTAATGGAGAAATTAAATCTGAAAGGAATGTCTCACAGGCTAAGGAACTCACTCAGCAAGAGATGATGGAAGGGTAAGCTCAAATTTAAATTAATTCCCAACCTTCCCTGTACCAATGGTCGATGTCTAACTTAGCTAATCCGGGCAAAAGTGATATATTAAAATAACTTTAAAGATAGGTTCTCGGGCTTTCTGCCTGCCAGCAGATAGGGGTTCTGGATATATAGGGCAGTCCATCTGCCTGATACTTCAAATAAGATCTAAAAAAAAAAATGTTGGTATCACAGAATGGCATCAAAATTGTTTTTCATTCGTTACTCGAGAAATGTGTAGCTTGCTCTGTTGCTACTGACCCATGTTCTCCACATTTCTGCCTCTTGATTATGTGTTGGTGCTGTTGAGATTTTTGTTTATATTACATATCAGATATTCAGAGGTCAAATAAACACAGTCTTTGAATCAGATTCCTATGACTTACATTTATAATAGTTTATCTGCTCACACTGGGTAGAAAAACAGTGGGAGCCAGTTCAAGCTATCCCAAATAAACAGACAGAAGTAAAGGCACATATGCTTTTCTGTATAGACCTGTCCTTGCTCATTTCTCCTTGAGGAGATAACACCTTCTAACACAAGGACAGATAACTATTTCAGGGTTTCAGAGTCCTACAATTTAAAGATGTATTTTCACTCCATTTGTTTTCTTTATCTGCTTTTTTAATGCTTTGGTATATTTCAACTTGGGAAATTTTCATTCAGATGCACCCAATAGAAAGGAAGACAAGGAAAAGGGCTTCCTTTTCACTATCTAGGAGATTTTGAAGGGTGATATGACAAGATAGAAGAATATATATTTTCTGATGGGAATAGTTGTTTGCATGAAAATTTTAATTGTAACCAGAGCTTCAGTGGAGTTGCAAGAAAAGGTAGTTAGATAAAGCCTCAGGTTAATTTCCATCATTACCAAGCACTTTACACCACTGAAAAATTCCAGACATATAGAGATGTCAATCTTGTTCTTTAGATAGAAAAAATAAAATAAAATAAAAAATAAAGGTGGGGGGCAGTGCTTCAAAGGCTGTCAGTAGACAAGTCAGCCAATTACAGAGCTGATTTGGGCCTTAACCCCTTGAGGTAAAAGACAAATGTTCTGTAATGTTCTTGCATGCATTAAATGAAACAACTTTAAGCAAAAACAAAAAAAACCCCTCTGCTTTAATGGTAATACAGACAGATATAAAGAGCTATGGCGAGTGTTGAACAATTGGAATCAGATATTAGAATCAAAAGCATAAATGGGGCAATAGAAACGTTTCTGCTATTGGTGTGTGGGGTGGGTATCCTCATTATGTTTAGTTATGTGAGGGAGGCATTGTTGTGTGGGGTTTTGAAGCCAGTAACAGAATAAATGGGTTCAAATCCCAGTTCTACCACAACTGTGTGGCCTTGGCTATACCACCGAAGCTCCCTATACCTCAGTGTCTTAATGTGCAAAATGAGGATGATGGTCCCGTCCACCTCACAGTGTCATGCAGATTAAATTAATACACACAAAGCAATTAGTATCTGCTGAGAGTTCACTTGCTATTATGACCAATCCATACACAGCAATGTTTCAGGATGGAGAAAATACGTATGGCACAATACAGTCCTTCTTGAGTCCTTCATGTCTATAGATGATAAAGGCATTGAATGTCTGCTGATGAGGCACATCATTTCCCCTGGAGCAGGGACGCAAGTTTCCCGGGCACCACTGAACACTCCGGAAGTTACAGAGAACTTATTAACACCCTCCATAGCATCCCTTTAAGATGATAATTTATCTTTTTAACTGCACTCAGTAAAACCAGCAGAAGAGAGCCAGGTGGGAATAACAACACGGTATTATATACAGCTACACGTTTGACCAGTTCTATAGATTCTGCAGCAAGGCACACTAAAATGGAGTAAAATGTAACTTATCTCAAACAGTTGCTCAAATGAGTTACTAGAGGAGTGGCAAGTTTACAGACCAAGTGCAATAAACCCATGGGAGTTAAAGGCTGTGACCTTTTTATTTAGGATGCACAGTAAAATCTAATTTAAGGCATGCAAGTTATTAGGTCTTTGGAGAGTTTCCTAGGAGCTTTGCAAACAAATGTGAAAGTCTATAAAAGATGTGATTTTGAAATAGCTAGGAAATGATGGGTTGAAATTCCACGGGGGAACGCCGTCATACCTATCAAATACTGGTAATTTGGTTGAAAAGAGAATGTTTCGTTGTTTGCATTTTCTCTCTCCCCAGATCTCCCTGGCCACTTTTTATATCTCTGCTCAGCCTGACTGCTGACGGAGTATTGCATGGCGTTCCTTTGTTCTGAAGGGGCATCCTTTGGTTTCACACTAGTCTCAAGTTCACACAACCATGCAATCTCACACACCTTTCCATCTGTTCAGGCTTTCCTGTGTCCGGTGCTCTTCTCAAACTCGCTTTAAATATGAAAGAATCACCCTCCACCATTAGTGAGGAATCCATTTCTTTCCCTGTAATCCTGAAGATGTGAATGGAATCCTCCAGTGACAGTGTCTGGGAAGAAGATATTCATGGGCAACTACATGATTCGAATAGATACATTCAATAAGCCATTCCTGGAGAAGCCTCAGTTTACTTTTTACCACTCAGTATTTCAATGGGTTTTAAAGAAATTCTAATTACTGCATAGAAAGTAAGTCAAATTCTTCTTCTCTCACTGCGGAAGGCTTTTACTACCACTGCTATAAAACATATATCCCCCCCCCTTTATTTTTTGCTGTTGCTCTCCTAGCAGAGTAGCCTGCATACCAATAGGATCGCTAAAATGCCACGAAGCAGAACATATTCATCTGTTAAATTCTATGTACAGTAACCTAACAAATGCCAGAGACAGAAAGATTGCCCTCTGCACGGTAATACTTGTGTAGATGTCTTCTTTATGCTAACAATGACAGGGCTTCATGCCTTGCACTGTACTCAAAAATCAGAGTGCATTTTTTTTCCTTCAGTAGAAGAGTCTGTATCCAAAAGAAAAAGAACTGCACATTTTTGGCACTGAGATATTTTATGTGGATAATAAATTATTTCCCTTGAACTCCACTAACTACAAGTATCTACCTGGAAGATGAAATCAAAGATTTATGTCATCAGAACTATTCAGTATACCAGAGGATCATTTTTTCTTCTTTTCAGGACTGTCAACTTTGTTTACTGTTTATGTTCAGTTCCATACTACACAAGCGATTAAATGGTCTTGTCATAGCTACATGTCAAACCTTCTTAGGAAAATAAAATAAAATTATATTAATAGGGAGTTCTTTGAAAGACATATTACATTTATTGAAAACTAAATTGTAACTGGAATGCTATAATTATATTTGTACTAATCAAAAAGAGATTTTTGAGTCTATAATTTTACGGCATTTAGTATGTTTTAAAATTGAAATGATGAAGGAATGATTAAAATATTATTACAAGGAACTTCAAGGAAACACGTAAGAAGTCATGGAAGCCCAGAAACAGACTTCATAAATCAGCACGGATATCGTCAAATCTGTTAGCCTCTTAGGTGCATTTTTAATCTAAATGCAACCATTTGGCTATTGAAATCAGCCTTAAAGAATGACATCAAACAATGTTGTACAAACATAAGCTTTTTTGTTAGCCCTGCGACATTAAACTTTTTTATAATCTAATTTCAATCTCAAAACAATAAATAAGCGCATGTACAATCGCAGGGACTGAATCCTGGCTAATTATAATACTTCTGCATAGCCTCGTAACATTTGTAAATTGTGAAGAATAAATCTATTTGACAGGCCTGTTAGCAATAAGGCCTTCAGCTTCTTGCTTTGCAGCTGAATGAAGTAAAATCTATCCTTTTCTGGCTGTGGTTAAAAACATTTCAACAGTTAGTTCTTTCTCACAGAAAACGCTGCAGGTAGGTGCCAGGTTAGAAAAAAAAAAAAAAAGAACCCTAAAACAAAACCCCAAAATTAACACGATTGAATTTTACCCTTGACTATGCTTGGCCAGGATGAATGAGAAGTTAAAACATACTGAGAGATTATTATTTTTTTTTAAGAGGGAAAAACTTGATAGAGAGGATTGTATTTCTAGATTAGAGAGTGGACACTATAATCTTTCTGACATTGTAAAACTGAAGCTGGCTGCAGGGAAAATAAACATTACAATACCCGACACTTAAACAATTGTACCTCTCCCGCTAAGTAACAAAAGCGTGAGGCACCTGGAATCCCAGCATTTGTGCCTAATGCCAGCAACAATATAAAGCATTCAAGTGACATTTGATAATGAGCAGACAGTGCAGGCATTACACACGGTCTTTAGAAGAATCAGACTTCCTACCTTGAAAAGACAGATGGAGGTAAGTTCCTTTATAAAAAAAAAAAAAAAAAAAAAGTTGTAAGTAAAGCCAGGCGGCAGCTGCAGTAAATTGAGTCCTTTCAGTCACTGTATACATACAGCAGTTCTGCAATAAGGGGAAAAATATAATGGGAGGAGCGGCTGTGAACGAGTGACCTCCTCAAGCCGAGTCCTCTCTGTGAACCAAGCATGGAAAGCCCCTGCTCCTGATTTGCATGGATTATCTCCACTTGAACAGATACAGAGCAGATACATTTAAATTGAGCTGGCACAATGGCAAAAAGATGGAAGAGTGAATGAATGAGGGACAGCGCAAGAGAGGGAGAGAGAAAGAGAAACAGACACGAGATCGGAGAGCGTGGATAAGCTGGTTCTTGCAGAATTGTGTCTCAGAAGAGCTACAGCTCCCTCTTCATGTCACAGTTGTAAGATAAGCAACGTTGTCATTAAGAACTGGTTAATCATAGGGAAAAATAGACCCAGATTAGCTGACGCTCTCGCTCTAGCTGAGCCAGGTTTTGTGAGCCTTTTAGGAGTCTTTCTGTTTTGTCATCAGGATTTTAGGTGATAAATAGAAAATCTTTTATTAGGAGCCCTGTAAACACATGTGGATAAAACTCTGAGTTCTGAATGCGATCAGAGCTTTGACTTCATTGGTGTACCCGTATGTCAGTGAAGGAACGTAGACAGTTTGTTAAGTAGAATGTTTATTTTGAAAGAGAATTAATCCCTGTTAACTTTTAAAGAGGTAGTGCTACATAGTGCACTGTAAAAAAGGAAAGAGTATTTGAGTATCTATTAATGATTAATTCTCTGAAAGGACCCAAATGCACAACTGAAAGGGAATGTGTGTGTGTGTGTGTGTGTGTGTGTGTGTGTGTGTGTGTGTGTTTTAAATCTCCTTAGATTGTTAACTGGGTTTCCCCCCCACCTTCATGTTGTCTTCCCCTGGCGTTTCAGAACAGAAGAAATCCTTCTTTCCCTCCCGTACATGTATCTTTAAACAGACAATGATCATTTGCTTTTCCGTTTAGCTTTATATCATCGGAGCTTTATATATTCTTATCCTTGTTTCGAATATGAGAAAGAGGGAGTGGAATGTGATTGTAACTCTTGCCAACAGTCACTCAGGAAGTCCGTGGCAGATCTCAGAAAGAAAAGAATAACCCTCAGTTAGCAAGTTAACGTGAAGCCTGCCTTCTCTTTGTGTAAAGGTGTCTGCAGATGCCCAAACAGGCAGGCAATTAGGTCAACTCAAAGGAAAAATCAGTCAAACCAGCTGGTTGACTGAATTGATCATAGCCTTGGGGAAGCCATGATTAACTTGGTGTGAACCAAATGACATCGGTTAAATATATTTCAACAAATGACATTAAAACTCTCAACATACACATGTGTGGGATATTTGCAGGGAGTAGTAAAGAGACCAGTCAGATTTTTGCTGCTGTTGGGAATATATATCCTGTCAGGAAAGAGAATGAACTTAAATATACTATACCTAAAGGAATTCTGTCTTAATGGACAGAAGTGATACTTTCAAAGAAATCTAAAGGAAAATGCCAGCACACATTTTCATGAGATTTCATGACGATCTGGAATTTCTGAAGTGTGCAGATTTAGTGACTATAACAGTGTTTAGGAAACAATTGCTTGAAAGTAAAAGGGTGGAGACAATAGTTATTTTATGTCTCTGGCATCCAATGGTCTGATTGCTCTTTGAGTAGGTGGGTGAGTTCTTAGGTTTCCGATATCAATCTGGACACAGCCTGCACACAGGTTGGTGTTGGATGGTTATTGGGATCTTAATATTACTTTTCAGATGGTAAACTCTGGAATAAGGGACCATATAATGTCCTTTAAAATATCTCCCCAAATATTTTGAAAGTGTCCTTTACATATCTGAGATATTTCATAAATGCTTACGGAAGAGATATTGGAAATAATGGTAAAGCACATAGATGCTCTATACCCATTGTTTAAATTAAAAATTGGATTTGTAGATGGTGATGTCTTCTGTACCTTCATGAAATACAAGGAAATAAAATTGATACCACGAACATGTCTTGCCATCCATGGGATGATAATAACAGTGCAAATAGTGTTAGGTAGTATATTGGCATGGAAGCTTATTTAGGCGTCCCCTTCCTCATACCAGAGGGTACCTTTCAGAAAGTGTGTTTAGGATTTAAGTCTCAACTTTCTAGGCACCAGTGCTGACTCACACAATTATCAGCCTTTGTGTCCACGTGCAAGTTACTTAACTTGTGTGTAAAATGGGGATTAAAAAAGGCCTTTTCTTGGGGCACCTGGTTGGCTCAGTCAGTTAGGCAGGCGTCTGCCTTTGTATTGGGTCATGATTCTGGGGCCTTGGGATTGAGCCCAGAGTAGGGATTCCCACTGAGTGGGGAGTCTGCTTCTCTTTCTGCCCTTCCCTCTCCCCGTGCTCGTTCTCTCTCTCTCTCTTTTCTGTCAAATATATAAAATCTTTAAAAATCCCTTTTTTGTATGGTTGATGAAAGGAATAAAAGAAAGGGCTTAGCATAGCATGTGGATAAATATCTAATCAGTGTAAGTTATTGTTCAATTATTTTAAATCTGTTCCCATTGAACATGGTTGTCTCTGAATTGGGAAGTGTTACTACAGGGTCTACTGGATGTAGGGAAAAAAAAGAAAGACGACTTCTTTGTCTGTTCTTGGCTTTTTCTTGTCATTGTATGAAGAAGGCTCCTTCCTGGTCCCCGACAACCAGAAGGACTGGTGCCTCTACCTTTTTATAAAAGACAGAAATAGAAGTACTATTCTCAGGAGAGCTAGAGAGTGTTGTAGCAAGCAGATCCAACCTTCTGTACAGGAATAGGAAATGGCTTGTGTGGTACAAAATGAAGGGCATCCAGAAGCTGCTGGTCCAGAAATATCTTCCCATCTGTCCTCTCCTATTTCCTGAAATGCCACCATTAGAAGTTTATTTCTATGTTTTACTGGCTTCCCATTCTCTTTCAATTCACATATTACTGGCAAAATTGACACATTAACAAGTTTCCACTTAGAGTAACACATGAACTCATAGTTATTTTAATTATTCTATCAGAGACACTTTCTTCTAGTAACGAGCTGAGGACCAACAGCACCAAGGAAAAGCCAAATTTCAGTGAAGGTGGAGAGTAAGCTCCTTTGGTGAACACCAGACAGTGTTTGGGGATGAGATCCTAACAAGGGTAGTGCTGGAGCTGCACTTGGACCCACTTGGACCCAGGCCGTGAGAGATCTTGCAGCAGGCCCTCAGAGACCAAGGTGCAGGTGCTCACCCCCCCCCCCGCCCCCCACCCCCATGTGTGGGAACAAGGAACAAGGGTGCATTCATTCATTTATTCATTCATTCAGCAAATATCCATTGAGTGTTTTGTTGGCAAGAACCTAGGACTGCTTATCTCAAAAGAGATGGTCCTTACTCTCATTTTTATTGGAGATGATGGAAGCGAGAATGGAATCAGATTGAGTCTAATACTGGACATCTGAACAAAGGAAAAGAGTACGGAGGAAAGAAGGCAAGGAAGGCAAAGCACAGTTGGAGTGATTAAGGCCTTTACAAACTAGGCAATGCTTGATGTGACTCCTGAAGGCAGAGTGGACGCTGTTGGACAAGCAAGGGGAGCTGGCAGGGCTGTAGGTGTGTGCCAGGTCTAGTGAACATGGGTACAGAGGCAGGGCAGCACGAGAGACACAACCAGCTGGGAAAATCAATTGGGTATGCTCAGACCAGAGGATAGAAGGATGAGTGGGAAATGTGGAGAGATGTGACTGCAATGTTACAAAGAACCAAGGAGTGGGTCTCAGGAAGGAGATATGGGGCACAAGCATGACAGATCCTTTGTACATCTGGGCCTCAGCCAGGGACCTTTGTCTCCCCCTTCCCCCACTCCGCCCCACCCCCCTAAGCCTTTTGCATGCACTCATCAGGGCTCCTCTGCCCTGGGAACACATACAGAGAACAACGTTTAAATGACAAGGAGTGCTATCCCGGGTGAGGAAAGGGGGATGTATTGCCAATTAGATTAGAGATTTAAGTCTGTAAGGAATTGAAATATTCCAAAATCGTTTGTGAGGGGCCGCCACCCCATTCTGTAACCTAAAGTGCTGAATGGCATATTCATCTATGAATTAAAATTAATTGTGTTTGGAGACTTGGGGATGTAGCAAATCAGGGTGGGAATCACTGCTGGAGCCCTGAAACTCATTTAGCATATAAAAAAATACAGCACTTTGAAATCCTTAGTGAGACAGATTACCAGCATTAGTGCCATTAATACTAATGATGGTTAATAATTAGAAAATCATATTTATAAAAACAGTAACGATAACAGACTCAAACTGGATAGCAAACCTCCCAACTCTAATCTAAAATGCTATATTCTAAGCTTCCTGTTCTCTTCTGTTGCTTGAATCTTAGTTATTTTGACACATTTATCCAGAAAATATCGAAGTTTCTATACTTAACCCAAGAATGACAAATTGCTTCTTGTAAATATTACACTTACAGTAAAATTCACTGTAAGATAAATGATTACATACATATTGGACCCAGTAGTGGGAAATATATTTGAATTCTAATAAGGACTGGTTCAAGCTTAAAAACAATTAATAACTGTCAATTTCCCATGAACACAATGACAAGTAAAACCTCCAAAAAGGGCACAAAAACCACAAATGATTAAAAAATTATGCTGATTAACAGAATGACTGAATACATTAGCATTCTTTTAGATTATCTTTCGATTGCCATCTTCTCGCTGCCAGCCACCTGCCCAATGGAGGTGACAAGCGTTCTGGTTAGTTCAGCATTCAGCCCTTTCCCCAGTATTTTAAAACTACTTCCGGTTCTCTGGCAACCAAGGAAGGAGGTGTGTCACTTGGATCTCCCTTCAAGGAAAACCTTGGGGCACTGCAGCAAGGAGGGAAGGGAGCTGATGGCCAGCAGCCATTAGCATCGGCACAATTCCCCTCTTCAGGCAGCTCTTAGACAATGACCAAGTGTAATGGGGCTCTCTGAAGGCCCATCTGTGTTGCCCAGTGCAGGACTCCTCTGAGGCTTTCCCTGCCCAACCCTGCATCTCCCAGCATTTGACTTTTGAAGGCTTGGGTCCTTCATTGAACTCAGATTCCTTAACTCCTCTCCATCTTCACTTCCCAGCAAATGCAGGTTCCTAATAGTCAGCAGTATATTCACTTGATGCAGAACCAACTTTTCTTTCTCTTTTCTTATTCCTTATTCCCTTCAATTTCCAAAGAACTGAACTCTCACTCTTCATTTATCAGTAGGACCCCTAGAAAGCTCCTCACTGTGTTTTTACTTCCCAGATGTTTTTGTTCTTGGAAAAAGGAAAGGTTCTTTGGAGAGCTGAAGCTTCTCCAGGAGATGCTCTAGCGGAATGGCTCCTCAGGTTCCTCCTGTGTTTCCACACATGCGATGTACTGAGTACAAGACACAAGGATATCACCAAACACAGAACTGAACAGTCCAGGAGGCTTATTAGACTAACTGCAGGAGACAGACAATCCGCACAAAGAACGTGTTGATGTATTTAGATCAATAAGGCTCTGGAAGACATTCAGGTTCAGTGTTGAGAGAAGTTCGCATGAAGGAGGGTTTGAAAGATGTCAGAGGGTCTAAAAGGAGTTAGAGTAAAGGAGGTAGTAGGGTAGGGAAGGAAAAGCCTTCCCTTTTTCTCTTCCAGATTCTTTGGATGGTCTAATAAATAAATTGATACAAAACAGATTAACCAAATTTAATTTCCCACATATGGGAGCCCCATAAAAATGTGAATCCCAAAGGCAGTCAGGCAATTGAAGCTTATATAACATCCTGAGCTAAGGAAAGGAGTTGGGGACTGGGGCTACAAAGAGAAGGAAAGCCATCACAGGAAGGCAGAGGAGGTGTTTGGAAAGCAAAGGTTGCCCTGTTATGAAGATACAAGATATTTTTTGAGTAAAAAGTTGTCTCTGGTGATGGCTATCTTCCTGGTACAGGCCCATCTCCAATGTAAATTTAAGCAGTTGGCAGGAAGGAAAAGCGATTTTCCTGGGTCTGATTGCTTTTCACTCAAAATAACCCTCGTGCCAAGCAGACATTTTGGGGTGACAGAGCCTGTTCTCCTTCAATAGTGTAAATTCTTCAGGGTGCATGGAGTAATAGAGAAAAATGAATGAGGCTTTGGGGATAAAGTCATTAGTGAGCGCTGAGATTTTAAATTCAATTCTTATCTATCACCAAAGCCCTTATATGTTTCCACTGCAAAAAGAGTAACAACTTGTTTCTGTATTCCATTTGTAAACCACTTGGAGTTTCCCAGGCAATAGCATTAACAACAAAGGCATATCACCATTAATGAATCCTTTGCATGATAGTCTAAGATGAGTATCTGTGAAGAACAAAGGGTGCTTTTGAAAAACTTTGGTTTTTGCAAGGCATTTCAAAGGAGACCAATGTGACTTATGCAAAGAAGAGATTTACTTGAACTCTAACCCTTAAAGAAAAATGGATCTGTATAACACCCACTACAACTCAAGAGGTAACTATATTGTTAACTTGTATATACAAATACAACCATTCCACAATCTAAAATAAATCACTGTTCTAGGTGACTATAAAGCCAATGAGTATCTAGCTCCCTTAAAAAGTTACTCCAAATATGTATCGTGTTTTAAAAAATTTAGAAATAATGCTTATTTTGACCATTTCTTACGAATGCCCACATTAGTTCAGATTTTTTTTTCTCACTCATTCTTTCACTCATTCATTTAAAAAATATATATATTCAGCATCTATTGTTTTGGGATACAGCAGTCAACAGGAGAGACTTGTGTCCCTGCTTATAGGGTAGTTAACAGGGAAGAGAGGCGCAAAAATAAGCAGTTATTTTAAATGACACTATAGATATGCAAAAACCTCAATAATACATAGTAACTTCTCCAATAGATAGAGGGGATCTATTTCCTCACCCTTTGATGCTGGACTGGTTTTGCGGCTTGCTTTGACTAAAATTGGGGGAGAAATTGTGCCAGTTTTGAATGTGGTAGGCTTCAAGAGACCTTGTAGCTTTTGCACGCACACTCTTGGAACCCTTGCACTGCTTTGTAAATAAGTTCAGGCCAGCCTGTAGAGGACGAAAGACCCCAGCCATCACAATCATCTCACCTGAGGTCATTATGATTCAGCCAGCTCCTGCTGACTACTAAAAAAATTATAGATGCATGAGGAAGTCCAGGCAAGATCAGCAGTCCATGGTCCAGCAGAAGCACTGTGAAGATAAGCCAGTTGTCAGTCTGCAAAACCATGAGCTAAATACATGTTTTCTGTTTGTTTGTGTTAAGTTACTACCTTCTGGGGTAGTTTGCAAAAACAAACTAAAACAAGTGGCCAAAAACTTATAATAGGGATTAGCTTAGGGTGCAGAGCATAGAGACAAGTTTATCTAAACTTCTGAAGTCAGAAAAGGCTGCCGGAGAAAAATGACATCCATTCCGAAACCTGTTAGATGAGGACTAACAGCTAGTTAATGACCTTGACCCCCCAATATAAAAGCTTTATAGAAATAGAGGCATTCCTACCGTATCCGTCCAAAGTCAGTCACAAATATTTAGGCCCAAGATCTTGGATTCACCCTTGACTCTACCTTTTATTTTACATTTCACATAAAGTCTTTTGTAATTCTGTCATCTTTACTTTTAAAATATATCTAGAATCCAACCACTTCTCACCGCCTCCATTACTACTGTTCACATACAGGCCACATACTCACCTGAATTTTCACTTTGTGTCCTGTGGTCTGTCGGATTCTACTGCGCCATTGTCCTGATTCCCTATAGTCCATTGTCACCACAGGAACTAGAATGAAATCCTGCCACTCCTTTACTCAGAACTCTATGTAACAGATTGAACGTGGACCTACAAAAGTTATGTTCACATGGTAACCTCTGCAACCTCTGGATGTGACTCTATTTGGGGAAAAAGAGAAAAAGTCTTTATAGATATAATTAAGTTAAGGATCTTAAGATGATTATCTGGGTGGGCTCTAACTCCAATGACAAGTGTCCTTATAAGAGACAGAAGAGGAAAAGACACCAGAGTGATGCAGAGGAGATGACATGAAAACGGAGACAGAGATTTCGTTGATGTAGTCCCAAGCTAAGGAATGCCTAGAGCCAGCAATGGCAGGAAGCGGCAAGGAAGGAATCTCTTTTAGAATCTTTGGAGGTAGCATGGAATTTTGATCTCCATAACTAAGAAAGAAAAAATATCTCTTGTTTTAAGTCACTTAGTTTGTGGTAGTTTGCTAAGACAGTCCTAAAAAAGTAGTAAACCTCCAAGGGCTCCTGGTCTCATTCAGACTATAGCGTAACTGCCAAGTCCTTGCATTGATCAATGAGTCCCTCCTTGGACTCCTTTCCCCCTACTTCTGACCCCTCTGACATCATCTCCTACACTTTCTTCCTACCTTCTCCACGTGGACCTCTGGCCTGCTTGCTGTGCCTCCGACACAAAAGGCATGCACCTTTTCAAGTCCTTTGATTCACTGTCCCCTCTATCTAGCATGTCCTTCCCCTAGACACCTTGCCTGCATGACTCAAGATTTTTATGAAATGTCTTTTATGTGGTGACTGTGGGGAGTGATCACTCTATTAAAATTCCATTTATTGCCCAATATTTCCACTCTCAGCTCACAGTCCTGTTCCCCTTTCCTGACTTACTTTTCTCTATAGTACTTGCCATCCTCTGAGCTACTATATATTGTACTTACTCATTTGTTTGTTAACTGTCTTCCCAAGTAGAATGAGTTCCATTAGAGAGAAATTTGGGAGCTTTTCTCATTGCTCTTTGCCCAGCACTTAGGAGACATGGCCAGTAAATAATTGTTCAATTTAATAAATGATGCATTTATGAATTGAGCAAAGTATATAGGAAATCTAGGAACTTCCTACTTCTGCTACTAGGGAACATTTCCAAATCTCTCCAGAGTTCCTATTAGCTGTCAAGTAGCATTCATACTGCTAATTCTCTGGAGTAGAAGAGCATAGATTCTCTAATTTTAGAGGACAATGATACTATTCTGTTATGGCAAGAAGATCATATACAATTTGTACTTTGAAACCCCTTGGTTTTCACTTGTCACTTTATATTTGACTTCATACTGGGCTCCAGAACTCCCAGTGAAATAGTAATGAGGGAATAGCAGCCATGCTAGCAACCGGTAATGCAAGTTAAAATTTAGGGGCTTAAAGAAGGTTTGAAGGGAACAAGATCAAAAGGTGGATATGCATGTAAAGTGGTCTTGGGATGAAGGATAGAGTACTTGTCCTTTGCTGATTTTCTTTGGCGGTATTTCAAAGAATTTAGGGCATACTCTTACAAAATGGCAACTTCTAAGCATCAATTACATATATACTTGGTTGTATAAACACATAAAGAGGTTGCACTAATGCTGCCAGCTCATGCTTCCTACATTGGGGACTATGAACTTAAATGCCAACATTAATGCATTTGCCAATATATATCTATATCTATATCTATATTTATCTATCTATCTATCTATCTATAGTCAGTATTCCTTTCTCCAAAATGTACAAGACAATAAAAAGTGTCATATGACATATTTTTCAACATCCTCAATCATCAGAAGAGGAAAAATGGGTAAAACAGAAGGCTCCAGAATTTTCTGTTACCATATCTATGTTATCTAGCTTTAGTAATTTTGCTTTCTTTATGTAACTCCAGAGATGTTTTCACAGCAAAAAAACAGAGAATACTTCTATCCTTTGAAAAGCAATGGGAGAGCCGAAATGAAAATATAAACAATCAGCAGGAACATAAATGAGAGGCTGTATTCCAGAAGTGGAATTAGTTCAACTAAACCAATGTCTAACAAAGTCAAGGAGTTAACAGTGTTGTGGTATTTTAATTAGGGTTGGAGTTCGGGTTTGATTCAAATAAAAATCCTCAATTGCTTATCCCTGGCATACCAGGACTGCCCAAACATCTTGGTCTGTAAAATTGGGAATAACGCCCAAATAGGATTTCTGAAAAGATTTTTGGGATTTTCTTCTTTGACTAAGGCTTGAAATTCTGCAAGGATTGCAAGAACAATCTTTTTTTTTTTTTTTTTTTTTATGTTTTGGTTAGAAGTGGAAGTGAAATAACACAAGAAAAATGTTTATGTGTACTTGCAGCGAAAAGTTACCTATATTGTTTATGTATTTAAGTGATGTTTGAGTGTAATCATTTTATTTATTTATTTTTTATTTTGCTCAAGACATGAACAATAGAGAAGCAGACTTAACTATCTGTTTCATTTTTGTGATAGAATAAACGGATATCTATTTAAATATCCAATTCCAGCCAGCTGGAGATTGGTCATGTATGGAAACACAAGAAATTCAGTGGTCAGTGAGAGTTTTAAATAACGCATTATAGCATTTGAAAATGCCCTGCAATGTTGTTTTCTTAATGTTTTGCAGTGGAAAGGAGTAAGTGAAATGTTATCTCTTCTATTCTTCTTTGCACCTAGTAAAAAGTGGTCAGCGGAAGTAATTTTTAGACATCTAAGTAAAATAACTTGGAAGTATATGAAAATTAGTTACATAAGTTCAAAGAAAAATGATTAAAAAAAAGACAAAGGTGTATTTCATTCATTCAACAAAAGTTCACTGAGCGCTTTGATGTTGAGGATCTGGTGGATAAAAGAGACTCCATGGAGGTTGCAGGGTATTGGTCTAATGGGAGAGGCAGGCATTAAAGAAGCAAATAATAGCCACCTATCTGTCTACCTCTCTGTTGACCTATCTACCTATCTATTTATCATGCGTCACTATCATCTATCCAATTACAGGCTGCAATATGTTTTATGATGGATGTGAATTAAGTGCTACGGTTTAAATTAGAGGAGCACTATTGGCTGCTATAGAGAATGTCCTGGAAAGAAGCATAAGTGGAAGTGGAAAAACCCAGGAGGAAGTCTTTGTCATAGGAAAAATGCAGCATAATGGTGGCATGGACCAGGGTGATAGTAATGGAAATAAATAGGAACAGATGGATCCAAAATACAACCTGGAAGTAGAAAAACTAATGGTGATGAGGGATGAGGAAAAAAGAAAACACGTGAATGGCTTCTAAGGCAGTGGGTAGATGGTCATGTCGTTCACTGTCAGAGATAGTGAAGATTTGGAGAAGAACTAGGTTAGAAAGAAATCAGGAATTTTGATTTTGCTATGTCTGCAAGATCTGTGATACATTTAAGTAGAGAAGTAAATAATATAGGCTGTTGGACATATGAATCAGATACTCAGAGGAGAGGCCTGGCCTGGGGGTATAAATGAGGTAATGTAATTAAAATCAGTATCTCTTCTGCTTAAACACTCTAAGTGGATTCCCATTGCTATAGCATGCAGTTCAATGTCTTTAAGGTGTTATTGAAATCCATCTACTATCTTACCTTTACAACCTTATAGGATTTATGATATATGAAATTATTTTTTTTCCTGAATGCTAGTATAAGTTAAGATATAAAATGACAAGTGAAAAGTGAGGTGCTCAATTCTGCACGAGATCTTCCTTCAGTAAGATAGTGTCCTCTCTGCATTCACAGTTTATTTTCACTTCAGTAATAACACTTAATAGGCTACATCACCATTTATCTATTTATAGTTCTATCTATTCTACTAGAACATGCATTCATCAAGGAAGGAATAGTTTTTATTAATCTTGTTATACCCAAGACCTAATATCCAGAGCCCAGAGTGCTTGACACATAGTACATGCTTAATAAATCTAACTGGTAATGCATATTAAACAGAGCAAATAAAAATTAAACTTGCTTGGACAATTTTATATAGACTTTATGAGCTCAATTCTAGAGTATTGTTGGACCAGTGCTAGAAATCCCATGAGGGTAAACTAAATGCTGATATATGATATTTTGATCTTCCGTGAAATGTTAAATTGGGGTGTCTTGTAGGTCCTAAGCACGGTAGTGAGAGTTCTGAATTCCACTGACATGCTTGGTACCCAAGAAGGAAGCTTAATGGAGGGAGTGTTGTAAGAAAAAGGTAGCTGTGTTTCTTTCTGCCCTCCCTCCTCCCAGTTTGACTCTTATACATATCATTACCAGAAGAAAGGGATACCATTTCCTTTCCACTTCTAAACATATTTAGTCTGCTTTTTAGATATTTCCTTCCCTCTTCAAGTCTGTACTGGAAGTGAATTTTCAACTGTTATTTCTATAACAGTATATTTTGGAGTCAAGGAGTATATTTTATGAGATACTATGGCTGACCTCCTCATTCCCTAGGATGACCTAGGATGAGTCCTGTCCCAGTTCTTCTTCAAGAGAAATTTATAAGATCTTTAGAACCAATCTGGTCTCTAGCTGGCAACAAGCTCACGATTTCTGGTATGTCTAGTTTTTAGGCCTGAACTATTCTGAGTGACTTAACAAGTCCCAGAAGACTTGGAAGTTTTAGAACTATTTTACAATTCAGAATGTGAACATGGCAAGGTCTGAGGAAAACTAGTGCATCGAAAGAAAAAAAATACACATAAAGTGTAGCAGCTTGAGCTTGTGTTTTAAGAACTGTTTCCTATTATATGGTAAGAGACAGAAATTATAAAAGCCTGGAATAAAGGTCACATATCCAAGTGCCACTGGGGGCAAGATAGGTAAAGTGAATGATTAGACAGAAAATCAATAAGGAAACATTGACCTTAAATGACATATGAACCAGATAGACTTAATAGATATATACAGAGCATTCCATCCAAAAGCAGCAGAATGCACATTCTTCTCAAGTGCACATGGAATTATCCAGGATAGATCATGTGTTAGGACACAACACAAGTCTCAATAAATTTAAGAAGATTGAAATCATTTGAAGCATCTTCTCCACTCACAATGGTGTGAAGTTAGAAATCAATTACAAGAAGGCAACTGGAAAAATCACAAATATGTAGAAACTAAACAGCATGTTACTCAATAACCAATGAGCCAATGAAGAAATCAAAAGGGAAATTTAAAAAAAGTTAGATACAAATGAAATGAAAATACAACAATCCAAAATCTATGGGATACAGCAAATGTAATTCTATGAGGGAAGCTCAGAGAAACCAGGCTTACCCCAAGAAACAAGAAAAGTCTCACTCAATCTAACTTTACACCAAAAGGAACTATAAAAAGATGAACAAAGCCCAAAGTTAGTAGATGGAAGGAAACAATAAACATTAGAGTGGAAATGAATGCAATAGAGACTAAAATAAGAATAAACAACAACAACAACAACAATAGAAAAGATCAATGAAACTAAGAGCTAAGTCTTTAACTCTAGCTCTTAGTTTCTTTTAGCTAGACTCACCAAGAATAAGAGAAAAGTACCAAATAAATACAAGTGGAAATTAAAGAGAAGTTACAAGTGATACCATAGAAATACTAAAGATCATAAGAGATTATTATGAACAATTATATGCCAACAAATTGGACAACATAGAAGAAATGGATAAATTTCTAGAAACATGCAATCTTTCAAGGCTGAGTCATGAAGAATAGAAAACCTGAACAGACCAGTTACGAGTAAGGAGATTAAATCAGTCAAATACCTCCCAACAAAAAAAGTACAGAAGCAAATGGCTTTGTTGGTAAATTCTACCTAACATTCAAAGATTTAGTAGCTAGCCTTCCCAAACTCCTACAGAAAATTGAAGAGGATGAAATGCTTCCAAACTCATTTTACAAGCCCAGCCAAAACTAAATCCAGACAAGGATACCACAGAAAAATTAAAAAGAAAGAAAAGAAAAGAAAGAAAGAAAGAAAGAAAGAAAGAAAGAAAGAAAGAAAGAAAGAAAGAAAGAGAAAGAAGAAATATCATGATGAAATATCTATGCAGATTATAAACATTTTAATATTTCTGAAAACATTTTATGTGAACATGCAATATTACTTCAGTAGACTCTTTTCTTAAATTGATAATGTGTGCATGTGTGTATGTATATATGTTTGTGTGTGTAAATATATTTACATATATATATAATATATACATAAAATTAACCAGCATACCTTGGTTTAATCCTAATTAGACATTTCATGTATAATGAAGGAGCTGGATTTTGTTGGGTTTTAAGTAGCACACAAGTTTATTATTCTCAACTTCTCTTTTAATATACTCTGCTGAATTTTTTTTTCCTGCCCCAGTGTGAACTTTGCAGTGTAGCAAAAGCCCTACAACCCAAAGAAATGCAAGTGAACAATTATTCCTCAAAATGTGCTATAGAAATGAGTAGAATTATGTAAAATATAAATGTATATATTTGAATGATTTTTACATTTTTTATTTATAAGAATGCAACATATACATTTAATAGTCATTCAACGTGGAGGAAGATCGATGGCAATATCTGCTAATATATTTGAAATTCCATTACAGTGAGGACATTACTCTAAGGGAAAAATACAGTAGAATGAGTTTAAGAAAATTGGGACAAGATTATCTGCAAATTTTCTCAACAATTTGTCTATAATGACACAGAATTTGTGAACAATATCAAAGAGAATAGAGGAGTCTTTACTTTTTTGCAATAAATAACCTTTTATTCTCTCCCCCCTATAAAACAAAGAGAAACAATTTTAGAGAGAATGATGGTGAAGCATTATGAAAGTAATGGAAAATGCTAAGGAACTATTTCTGTGTCTCATTATACATCTTAAATTGCTATTCCAGTATCCTACATTTGCTTAAACAGTTAACTACTGCCAAACATAGCAGTAGTCTACTCCCTGGAAAAGAGACAGTGATTGTGCTGTCTGCTTGTGGAACATGGAGCCCACAAATGTGGATGGACCCCCAGACAGGATGGAGGCCTGGCCCAGACTGAGCCATGTGGCTGGTGTTGGAGCCCTTGCAGAATCTTGCCTTTGAACAGTTGAAAATTGAATTAACCCAACTTGGCAATGAAGTTGAAAATCCTATCCTCAAAGTGCAGGACAATAAAATCTAGGGAACTGAAATGCACAAATGATGTAAGTCATAGAATCGTTCTTCTTTGAATGTTGCTCCTACATAAGAAAGCAGGTCTCAGAAATTTTGGGCTCTCTGAATCATCCAGGCTTTCTTCTTTTCCAGGCTTTGAGAAAAGGATATTGGGTATAAATCCCCCAATGTCTCATCCTTAGAGTAATAGTTTAACTAGTTGCTAAAAAGTGGAGAAAGGGACCAGCTCTGCTACCTCCAAATTGGGGTTTTATTTCCAAGATTGAAACATTACAACAGGCTGAAACCATTAGTGACCTTCTCATTTGGAACAGATTTAATATATCACAACATGAAAATGATACTAGAGGGAAGAAGAAGCACATGTATATTCAAATCATGTATATTATTAATAATACATAAACATTTTCTGATTTGGTTTTGGGAACCTCTTGTAAGTTGAAAAGTAAAGTTGAAAAAACCTGAAATTTCACATTTCCTCACAGTCACTACTTGGTTACTTTTAATCAGGAAAAACACAGTGCTAAAGTCAAATCTTTGAAATCAAAGTGAATTACCAAACATCAATATGAAGACAAATATGATCTTTGCTTTAAATCTCTCGATGAACTCTACCCAAGGTATTGGGAACTGTACATGAATCTAGAGACACAGTGGGGAGCCAAGGGAACCTAAGGACAGAGATCAACGAATATTTAGGTCTAGGAGAACTGCAACTCAGAAGCTGCAAAAAGAGAAGATTACTATCTCAAGGCTACATAGTAGGGTTATTTCTGCTTCTCTCTTTCTCCATCCACCAATGCCAAGATTCCCAGTTCTATAGCTGAATAGTCTGGCATTACTTTATATGCACATGAATGGGGAGTTTAATTAATCTCTCCAAATTTCAGAATTTTCATCAACTATATAGGGATATAGACAGCATCTGTCAACAGGTTTAATAATGATGTGAGGTTTAGAGTAGATAGTGTATGATAAACATTTAACATAATGTCTGGCACAGAGTAAACATTCAACATTTGTTAGCCATTGTTACTCTTCCTTTTCTGCCACTAATGCTTGGTCTATAGTAGTTTACCCAACCTCAGAGGTTATGTAGCTTTTAAGTTTAATTCTTCACAGCTGACTAACTCAGTGTCTTAGATGTTCCATTCCAAATTCCCAAAGGAAGATCTGATTGGCTTGGGCCACAAGTAACTACCAAGCTTATGAACTGCCTGCCTTTACATTGGTGTCCATCCCTGGTTGAATCAGCTGCACTGGGGTTGGGGGTAGGGGGTACATAAGAGAAAAGATGAAATCAAGTGAATTACCATGCATAAAGCAGGAGTTATTCATAAGGAAGTATTCTTCAGGGTGTATGTGTAGGTTGAAGAGGCATGACAGAAGTTCCTAGTCAACTATGATTCCCACATTGCTGCTATAACATACACCTAGGCTCACTATTGGCATATCACATAGATAGTTTAGGTCTCCACATCTGATTTAAGAATTTTCTGAATTTTCAGTTTTCCACTATTGACCAAAGTATATTGGATGATTTTCATCTCTTCCCTTCCTTCTGATGGCATGAGTTAGACTCTGCATCTAAACATGAGAAGTAACTGGTTGCCTATGTGGCTGAATTGGTCAGTGTTGTTTGTCACAGCAGGTCCTCACAATCAATCCAGAAGTGCCACGGTCCTGCCGCAATCAGGATTGATTATTATGAAAGCCAGCTGTGGCTCATCTATTTCACTGCAGATGACCACAGCCTTTGATTCCATTGAGAAAAGTAATTTGTCACCAAAAACTCAAATGCCGCCTTCACAGTATTTTATTTTCAAAGACATAGGGAGGATAAATGGCCATATGGACCTGAATGTGGATTTGTCAAGCCTGTGACTGAGAGCCTTGTCTGTGTTGCAGGTGATGAAATGAAGGGCTGTTGGTTCCTAGTTCGAAAGTTCCTTTGCTTAAACGAATTTCAGTGAGTTCAACTGGACACAATTTTTGGTTCTTTGCCTTGCACAGACATGACATGTCTGGGTTCACAGCTTAAAAAAAATCCCTGTAACTCCTTATGAAAAGACAAATGTATCATTCTAGTCGTAATAATATAATATAATAATATATGAAGCTTCTAACAAATGGCTTTATTGTTGTACTTATTGCTTCCCAAGTTTGATAAGCATTTAAGTTTCCATACAAAATTACTTTATTCATTTCAGTAATAAAGAAAGAAATAGATGAAATAGAAGTTTGATTTAAAAGTCTCTGTTGTGCTCAAGATAAGCCAGTAAAAAGACATTTGTGGAAGTTATGAAGGACCAATTTTCAAAAGCTCACTGCTAATTTGAACCCTATCAAAAGAACACACATATATGCACCCATTTTTCAGTACCAATCAGGAAATATGAATAATTGAAGTGCTTTTGTGCTCTAAATTTTCATTAAATATAACTCAAATGTTGGTCCCAGGACTCAGTCTTTTGTGAGGTTTACTTTAGCAAAATAAATTAGAGAAAAAATGGACCAGATAAAGCCTTCTATTGGAAAATGCATACAAACTGAATTTAAAAAATGTTTAGAAAAAGTAATGGATTTTGTAGATTCCTGTAAATGTATTCTTTTATTGTTTTTAAGGGTACATTATTTTGGTCATTCAAAGAGCTGATCTTCACTGCCTAAATGAAATCAGATTGCTATCCAGTGTAATGAACTCCCCAAAGAATGGATAGACACGTTTCCAGGGAAGAAATCAGGAAATCTTGCTTAATAAATTGCTGCTAAAACTTGAAAAAAAAAAACACAAAAGAAAATAAATGGCTGTAGATCTTTGTGAAATAGACCAAGTACATTTCAGCTTGTTTTGATAATTTATGAAGCATATGTAAGTCACAAGTCATGATGCTGGGTAAAATATGTACATTATGTTATTGTACTCATTCTAGATTTGCACTGAAAGGAACATATTATTAGCATGAGTTTTATGGATAAACTAAAATGTAAGCCTTTATGACAGCTTGAGGAATTTATGTGGTTACACAACCTTGGATTCTGAATATTCTATAACCTTGTCCAGTCATCAGATATCTAGAGGTTGGCTGTATTGTTTTGTCCTTCACTTACAAAAAAAAAAGTGATGATGTTTATCAGAAACTCTTATAGCGGATGGAAGAGCAGCAAAGATCAATAGGTTAATACTTATAAACCACAATTCAGGTGACAAAAAGTCTGCAGATGTGTAAAATAAACATGCTAATGATAGACTATTGATCATAAAAAAAAATTACTTTGCTCCATAACATCTTTCATTTGTTCTGTAGGTTATATATATGTTAGTCTCAGATAGATATTAAGTAATAGTTATAATGATCATTTAATAACCCCAAGACTGATGTGGAGACCAGCAGTTTCAATATACTTTCTACAGATTTTTTTTTTATTACCACAGTTTTACACCTGAGACATGAATAAATTAAAACTTTCACATTCTGTCAGATAAAGCAAAACACATACTAACATGGCATAATAAACTCAGCCGTTCTGGCTTTTTGCTTAGGGGTCTTATAAAGAAAAACATTTTGAAAAATAATTTATATTTTGTGTAATATTTTTAAATTTCTCAAAGAATTTCTTATTTTTGAATATTTATATTCATTTGCTGCTTATGAGAACCAAATGAAGTATGTAGAGATGTAGGAAGGTCAGAAAGAAATTACTATTCTTCATTCCAGTTGATGGTATTAGCATTTTTCTAGTCATTCAGTCATAACTTCAGTCTAATCTCTATTTTTTCTCTTTGCTTACTACCTTGAGTCATTTGTCAGTCCTATATATTCCTAGACTAAAATATCTCTTACACCGATCTATTTCTTTTTATTCTCATTGCTTAGATATCATATCTTTTCATCTGCCTCAGTGTCATAATCCCTTCCTATCATTAGCTTTACCCTTCTTTTTTTTTTTTAATTTTTTAAAAGACTTTATTTATTTATTTAACAGACAGAGATCACAAGCAGGCAGAGAGGCAGGAGGAAGCAGGCTCCCCGCCCAGCAGAGAGTCCCATGTGGGGCTTGATCCCGGGACCCTGAGATCATGACCCGAGCTGAAGGCAGAGGCTTTAACCCACTGAGCCACCCAGGCACCCCTAGCTTTACCCTTCTTAATTCATTCTTCACTCTGAAGATCCACTTTGCTACTTTCTCCACTCAAAACTTTCCGTGATTCTCTACTGCACCTACACTAAATACAAATTCAGTATTCTGATTTCCCTTTTCAATTCCAGATTCTGGTTAAATGCTAAGCCTTTACAGTTGGTTTGAATTGAGTTTAAATCCCAGTTCTAACTCTTGTCTTTGTATAACTTCACAAATATTATTTAAGATATTTGAGCCCATCATAGGGTTCATGAGAGGTATAAATGACATAGTTAAGTGATTAATTAAATAGACAAAAATTTAAGAAATGTCTATTGTGTTCCAGGCATTGTTCTAAGACTGGTCATAAAGCAGGGAACAAGAGTTTCTAGGAAAATGGGCAATAATCAAATAGCACACACACACACACACTTTTTAAAAAATATTTTTATTTTAGATTAGATTTATTAAACAACTGTAAAGAATTAAAAATTGTAAAGAAAGTACAGAGAGCTCTCTTATATATAGTTTTCCTTATTAATGTCATCTTACATTGATATATTATTAAGTTTATAGTTTATTCAGATTCCCTTAGTTTTTACTTAATGTCCCAGAACACCATCCAAGATACCATACAACATTTAGTTGTCCTGTCTCCTTAGGCTCCTCTTGACTGTGACATTTTTTCAAATGATCCTTGTTTCTCATGACCTTGATAGTTATTTTAATGTTGTGTAGAGACAACTAAGAGGAAGGAAAATAGGCTAGGTAAATGGTTTGAGGGAAAAGGGGGCTGTTATTTCAGATAACATGGGTAGGTAAACCAACTTTTGAGGAGATGACAATTGAACAGAAACTAGACTGTATCAAGAGATTAGGTGATTGAACTGTCTACAGAAAGAACTTTCTAGACTCAGAAAATGCCAATGTAGACACCCTGAAGAGAGGCCTTGGTGGGCTGAAAAGGTAGCAAAGAAGCTGCTATAAATGTAATTAAGTAAGTGAGACAGAAAAGGTGATAGTTACTGAATTTGGTGTGGCAGCCATGGGGATCATGTGGAAAAGGTCTTGGATTTATTCTGAGTGAAATGGAAGTACTTTGGAGCATTCTGAGCATTCTGCTTGTACTTACTCACCTGTGTCCTACATTTCCCCTTGAGCTCTTCTTTCCAGCTTACATCTTTAAAAAAAAAATACACACACACACACACACACACACACACACATATACACACATACATTAGAGAGAGGGGGTGAGGAGGGGGAGGGACAGAGGGAGAGGGAAAGAGAGAAAATCTCAAGGAGACTCCCCTTTGAGCAAGGAGCCCAATGTGGGGATTTGATCCTCCGAATCCTTCGACCATAGAATCAAATAAGAATCGGATGCTTAACTGACTCTACCACCCAGGTGACACCACAGTGTATATCTTAACTCAGGCACATGGAAAGAGAAGCTGCCCTTTGAGCAACAGTGTCTGCCATGACAAGTCCTCCAGCTGGCTCAGACCATTCAGACAGTTTGAATTTAACTCCTGATTTGTGCCTGTGCAGATGGACCATGAAGTGACCCCTAGAATGACAAATGACTACCTTTACTTCATTGTAGTGCTAAAATTTCCACCCAAGGAGGAGCACAAGCCTCACTTATATATCATACAATGTATGTATAGGCATGTTTCCTTAATGTTATGCTTGCCTCTACATCTGATGACAAGTCTTCCCTATCTAAGTATTCATCTTAACCTTAGATAAAAGGAACACATCCACCCTTGCTCAGGGAGTCACAGCTCTGGAAGCCACTCCCCATGATCTCCTTATTGGCTGCAAATAAAGTTTTCTTTGTGCAACAACTCAACTTGGTGCAACTTCTAAATCACCAAGAAGTGAACTCATGTTGGTTTGGTTACAGTTGCCTTTTGAGATAATGACATTAGAAATTTAATATAAACTCCAGTTATTCAGAGTAAATTCCTTAAACTTCCATTATGACATTTACCAGTTCCCCTTTGATAATAGCTTTTTTTAAAAAAGATTTTTATTTATTTATTTGTCAGAGAGAGAGAGAGCAGGAGCGAGCACAGGCAGACAGAGTGGCAGGCAGAGGCAGAGGGAGAAGCAGGCTCCCTGCAGAGCAAGGAGCCCGATGTGGGACTTGATCCCAGGACGCTGGGATCATGACCTGAGCCAAAGGCAGCTGCTTAACCAACTGAGCCACCCAGGCGTCCCTAGCTTTTGTTTTATGTACTTCTAAGTTCAGTGTCTACCATGTCTAACTGCTTTGTCAATGCCAAAGGTGAGAATAGGAGGTAAAAATAATATTATCATACAGTCCCTGCACTCAAGGGAGCTCTTACTTGAGTGGAAGACAAGATATGTCCACATATATTACAAGGCAATTAATGGAAGGAGGAGAAATGTGAAGGAAATGGGTTGAAACTAGAAAGAAGCAACCTCAAGACTCAATAAACAGGCTGCTGATATTAGGTTCCATGAGTCTATCAAAGGCATCCTAGAACCAGGATTTCTTGCCTGAATGGTTTTTTTTTTTTTTTTTTTGATTGTAGTAGGTGCTTGAGGAATGTTAGTTGAAATAGATTCCTAATTTTATAGAGGAGAAAACAGGCATGCCTGGCAGTCCAAATACATAGGGCCACCCAGAAGGGTTAGGGCTAGAAGAGAGCTTTACTGATGCTCAGCCTCTGCTCTATACTACAATCATCTGGGCAGAAAGGCAAGGGGCCGCTAGTAGTCATACATTCACACAGATTTCTTTAGCAGAAACATAATCAGATCTGTGGACCCTTAGACTTTCTTCATGAAGAAATGACATAAGAAATAGGTTATATTTGGCTATGAGAAAACTAAGACAAGTTCTGAAAATAGTGTGATCTGGAGAAGAAAGCCAATTATTTTCCTAAGTCTCAATATACAATGAGACTTTATAATTGATATTTTGCTAATGACCTGGCTTTACAACAAGTGCAGATACATCCCCCCCCATCTTAATTTCTGGCCTAATTGCCATGAACATCAACCAGTCACTCAGCAGGCAGTCACTGAGTGTACTAGCATACTGCTAATACTGGGTGCTTCCTTCTAAAGCATTTTTATTACTTAAACTAATCATTTAGATTATGAGGGTGCTTTTAACTTGCCCCAAATAAAGTATCCACAAAAAGAAGTCCATAACCTTATCCGTAAATGCCTTGATGTTCTCTATCGACCCTGGCCTGTCACTATCAGAGCTAATCATAGGGGTGGTGACTTATCTCCTACAAAGTGCTTTTGCATGGATTTTTAAGTGTGTTCCTTACAACAGCTTTGAAGTAACTTTTTCTATTAACATTAGTTTTATAAATGAGGAAACTGAGCCCAAGTGAGTTTTCAAAAACAGCTCTTTTTGCAAATGGTCCACACAGGATTTAAACCTAGATATTCTGTTGCTAAATTCTATCCTGTACAAGAATAAGTTAAAAAATACTAAAATAAAATAATACTATTTAAAATGTAGTCCTCTCTTGGTGGAGGGATGTAGTTAAGTAGCACACAAGACAACGTTTGGTTCAACCGTATTATTTTCCTTCCTACATCCATGACTCATAGCAAACTGTCCCTTTATCTTATCTGTAACCTCAGAGGCTCAAGGTCCTCATGTTTTCCAGATGACCAACCTCTCTGGAGTCTTTCACTCAGCTCTGCCCTGCAATCAAAATGCCTGAGATACTTTGATCCTTTCATTTCCTTATTAAGCAACTCCTTGGTGCTGTGGATCTTGGCATGGTCTTAGGAGGAAAGAAAACTCATGAACCAGTTCAATAATGACTGTTCATTTCCATTCTTTACCAAGTGACTTTCATCCTGAAGGGAATTCTCTTCACTCATTAATTCATTCAACCTTTCACTTACTCAATAACTATTAACTTGGCAACTAGTTATGCACTAGGCACTGTGCTAATTTCTGTAGATAAAATGGTGAACAAAGGAGACATAGATTTTGCTTCATGGGTTTTTTTCTATCAGCAACTACTTCTGTGACAAATTAAGTATAATTGTAATTAATGCAATGATCAACATGTACAAGATGTTATGAATGCTGATAATCTTTCTGAGTCTAGGAAGTTCTTGAAGAAATGGTTTGTAAGCAGAGATCTGAAGATGAATAGATGTTTACAAGATGAAACATATATTGATTAAACAATGAGAAAGAACAGAAATAGACTTAGCAAAGACCTCAAGATAAATCAGACTCAAATTCTGCACCCAAGGAATTTTAAATATAAAAGGTTAGATTAGATTTATCTATAAATATAGTAGAAGATAGAAAGTGTCATAAGAAATATATAGCAAAGTTCAGTGAGAGTTCAGAAGAGAAATATGGATATTTCTGTCTTAGAAGAACAAGGATGGAATTTGATGGAGATTTTCAGAGATGGGTATAGTGAATGCAGGGTTGTACCATCCAAATCTCTCATGATCAAGTTTTTCATTCCCTCAGATTCTATGAGTGAGTATTGTGTTAAGAGCTCAGAGTCCTGTCCTTCTTCGATAACTGCTTTTGACTAAAAGAAACACATCATTCCCAAGTTTACACCCCTCCCAGGGTTGAGGGGAGTCCTCAACCACGGACCAGTTATTGTGGCATTACAAGGATCAGGGCCCCTTGTCTGGGTTGAGATAACCTCTAAAAATCATTTGTTTCAGAGTTTCTAAGGGCATCAGCTGAAGCCATATTTGCAATTATATCACATTTCCCCTTCCCCTTTCTGCCTGATTCTACTTCCTTTTCTCCTTTACAAATGTTCTCAAAAACACTGTTCAATAAACCTCTGCACACAAATCTTAGAATTTCACTGTCTGTTCCCTGGAGAACCCAACTTGAGTCAGTTGGTATTGGGAGTGGTACTAGAAAGTGGACCCAAAATGGAATTCTGGAACTGAACAGACTAGCTAGCCATGAGGATTCCATTGCTGGTGGTGACTGGGATATGGATAGCTCATGACATGCTATACAAGCAGGACAATTATTAACACTTTCAAAAGTCCAACAGTGAATTGGACTTAGGATAGGTTATTGAGGGAAAGGAATACACTAGTGGATGTAATATTTCAGGTATTTTAGAGGTTTGAGGAAAATTGTAATTAAAAGTGTTGTGGCATTGGGGCACCTGGGTGGCTCAGTGGGTTAAAGCCTCTGCCTTCGGCTCAGGTCATGATCTCAGGGTCCTGGGATCGAGCCCAGCATCGGACTCTTTGCTCAGCAGGGACCCTGCTTCCTGCCCCCCCCCCCCGCCTGCCTCTCTGCCTACTTGTGATCTCTGTCTGTCAAATAAATAAATAAAATCTTAAAAAAAAAAGTGTTGTGGCATTGGATGGCTGTTGCTTGGGGGAATCTATATATTGGAGTTAGCCAGTGGAAGGCTGAGAGTAATTGCCAGTTATAAGCCATGTGTAAAAGTTGAATTCCCCATATTAGCAAACTTGTTATGTATGCCAAGGTGAGAAATGAGTTAAGAATATCTAAGTTTCCGTTCTAAAGTTCTCGAATACTTAGATTCTCTGAACTCTCTTGGACTACAGAAGTGGTCTACTGCTCCCAGTTAAAGGCTTCTGCTTGAAGTTGATGCAGAGATCTCTGCTTTGCAAGATAGCATATGTATCCTCTGGATCTAATCCTACCTTCCCTCCTGGTCAACAGGACAATAAATATGGTCAAATCAGAATGACAAATCTAGTGGATAAGTGCTGATCCTGCTAGTTGGTGAAAATAACTATACCTTGATAACAAAAGGCATGGAAAGATCCCAAAATATTATGCACTTTGGAAGCAAGATAAGATATGATACAAGTAAGGTGGAGTTGTAACCAAGATGTATAACAGACTGTGGATGATTTCCTGAGACAAATGGAGATGACTAATAGATAATGTTATTTGTAGATAAATTGGCAGCCATCAATGGTACTGTCTATTTATGCAATTAAAAAAAAGAATTGATAACCAGGAGTGCAAGGACAGCAACCATAAATAAATCATATCCCTTGCTCTATTTCTATGACAGTTTGTTTTCAGATCTGGAATCATCAATGATAACGAAGTCACAGGAAGTAAGACCCTGCAATACCATAGCAAGTAAATATAATAACTAATGCCCTAGTTCTTTTAACTAAATACCTATGGCATCGTACATTTGGAGGACTGTTGTATATGAGGACTCAGTTGATCTTGATATCCAGGTACCTGTTAGAGTGGAGTTTATGAGGTCCAAGAAGAGACATACTTGGTAGTAGGGAAAAACTCTCACATTGACTACTTTACTCTGTGGAATAAAAGCTATCACAGGGAAGTTCAAACAGAAGCCTCTAAACTGTTCTCTCAAAACCCTGGCCAAGACAGTTGATCAAAAACAATACTTCATCCTGGAAAGAATAATGGATATCTGTGCCAGTATTAGAGACTTCAAGGATACAGGGATGGTGGTCTTCATAACACCCTCCATTTAATTCATCAGCCTAGTTTCTATGGAAACAGATGAACTCTAGACGATAACAGATTTCTGCAGATTCAACCAAACAGTAACACCAGTTGAAACTGTTATGTCCAATGTGCTGTCTTCGGTGGAAAGACTAACATGGCCTTAGTCATGTGGTGTATTACTACTGATTTGGACCATGTACTCTTTTCAATATCCATCAGGAAAGAGGACTAGAAGTAAGGATAATTCTCAGAAGGTGGATAAGAGTATTTCCTCATTGTCTTGCTCCATATCTTGTACTTTCTATCAGAATATAATCAGAAAGGATCTAGATTGACATATGCCATCCATATATACCACGTGAGAGCACATTGGAGTACTATATTGATGATACATGTGAATCAGATTAATTGAGCATAAAGTGGCAAATTCATTGAAGGCTTTAGTAAGTACATGAACTCTGGAGGATTGGAGAGAAATTAAACAAAGAGTCAAGGTACTAACTCATTAGTGAAATTTTTAGGGGAGCAGTGTTTGCCAGGACATCTCTTCTAAAATAAAGGCAAATGATTACATCTCATACTCCCACCACTAGAAGTAAATATGGCATCTGGTAGGCTTCTGCAGGTTCTGAAGGCAGCATATTCACATTTAGGAATATCCAACCCACTTACTGAGTGATATGGAATGCTGCCACCTTTAAGGAATATGCTCCGTGCAATCCAAGCTGCAATCCAAGCAGCCTTACTGCTTGTGCTATCCAGTCTGGCCCATACTCTGGTGTTATAGGTATCTGTGGTGGGTAAAACTTCAAAAGAGAATCACAGTGAGATATGCAGTTACCTGGTGCCTGTCATGTCACCCACAGCATGGTGCTACACACTATTCAAATAAACAAACTCCCTGTGAGCTCCTGAATTCTGATAGATGTGGAGAATCTGACTATGAAACAGCAAATACTCACGGTTCCAGAGATGACCATTGTGAGCTAAGTTCTGGCAGATCTACTGAGTCATAAGTTTGGGCAGGCCAAGTCATAGACCATCATAAGATGGAAGTGATGGGGCATGAATAGAGCCATGGGGTACAAGTAAGAGTCTTAAACAGGTTGCCCAAGACCCCATATCATCTATCACAGTTGCATTGTCACCTTTTCCTTACCTTACACCTATGTCCACAAGAGGTAGACTGTGATCAGGTGGTGGAAGAGGGAAAAAAAGGCCTGATATGTTTCGCAGTTGGATCGACTTGGAATGTGAGTACCCGCACACTAGAACTCCTCTTAGGGATGCTTCTGACAGAGTGTGTTAAGGGCAATTCTCCCATTAAGTCTAGCTTTGGCCAGTGTACCTAGCTAAGCACTTTATGTGGAAGGGGGAATGTCCCTGGCTAAGAATATATATGTTGGACAGTGTCAAATGGCTTAGCTCATTGGTTATGTGGCTTGAAAAGAGAAGGAAAGGAATATTCAGAAGGTCTAGTATGTGACTAGACCTTTGTGAATGGACACAAAGTGTGGCAATCTTTGCATTACATGTTAATTTCTGCCAGAGACCACCCACTATGGAATGTTATTTAGTTACTAAATAATTAAGTAGACTGCACTAGTCAGCCAGTTGACATCAATCATCCTTTTGTTGCTAGCCACCCAAGAGCTGCCAAATGACTTATAATCAGAGTTAGCCATGGTGGAATGGGTGGCGCTCTAACATATGTGTACCTACATACCTTGACTGATCTAATTACTGTTGCTACTTAGAGTCTAACATGTTGATAACAGAAACCAATGATGAGCCTCAGGTATGGTACCATTTCTTGAGGGGATCAAAACCTAACTTGATGGCAAGTTGATTTCACAGGATTCCTTTTACTCTGGAAGAAGCTGTGGCTGATATGACTAAAATCATGATATATTCCAACTATGGGTTTCTATTTCCAGATTACAGAAGCTCAGCCAGCATCACTACCTGAGGTTAGTTGATCCATGAACATAGAATCCTGCCTAGCATTTTCTTGGATCAAAGAAGCTTCTGTAAAGCAATGAAGATGTGACGGTGGGCACAAGGTCAAGGAATATACTGGTCCTGTTAAATACTGCACCACCCAGTTTTGCTGACTGAATAATCTCTTGAAAGTACAACAAAGGTGCCAATTTGTTGATAATACCTCGTGTGGGTAATTACCACCCCATGGAATGTAATATTCAATTAAATAAAGGATCATTATAAGTGCTCTAGCCCCAATATATGAAATATGTAAGTCTGGGAATCAAAAGGTAGAAATATCAGTAGTCTTACTTCCTATTTTTCACAAGGACCTATTTGGGGAGTTTGTGATCCCTACATCTGTAACTTTAGGCTCTGTATATCTAGAAATTAAAGTTCTTAGGCGGAAACAATTACCTCAGGGGAGATCTCATGTATTCCATTGTTCTTTCATGTGATGGCCCCTACCCAGTCACATCAGATGCTTTTTGCCAAGAGAACTATAGATATGGAGAGCAACAATGTTGTGATGTTATAATCAGGAGGAGATAGGACTGCTACTATACAATGTGAGCAAGGAACAATAGAACAGGTGATTCACTAGGGCATTTCTTAGAACTCCCCTACATAACTTGATAGTAAGAGGGGGAAAAAAATGTACATCAGCCATGGTCTGAGAAATTGGTGACCAGGGGACAGGACTCTTCAGCAATTAGGATATAGTTCACCCTACATGTAACCTACCTGAACTAGCAGAGGTGCTAGGCTAGAAGTTAGAGAATCTATAGCAGATATTGAGGAAGGACAATGAGTATTATATGTAGTCTTGGGCTCCACTTTTCCCACTAATCTGCATCTCCTGAGTTATCACAACAAAAGAGACCAACCATAATTCTAGAGCTTTTCCTAGATAGGATGAACCTAGGTAGGATGAGGAAAGTAGTTCCAAGTGGCACATAAAAGTGCCCACCTGAAGTGAATGTGTTTTCTTATGCAGATCTGCTTTTAGGATATGCCTGATGGTGACTATTGGCTGTTTACACCTAGCTACATCCCATTCTTTTCCTCTCAGCTGAAGACAGCAGCCTTGCTAAAGTCTATGTTCCATTTCCAGGGCAGCTTGCTTCTAATGATAGGTCAATATAGTGGTACAAGTGCCTGCCTGGCTCCTCTCTACCACTGACCATATGATTGGGATATGTCTGAAAGGAATCCCCAGATTCTTAGTTCTCTGCAAGAGTTGCTGAGTCCCATGTTGCAATATTATCCAACTTGAGCTTTAACTTCTACCAGAACAGTCCTATTTCCCTTGCTCTTTTATAGGTACTATTCCAGAGGTCACTCTCCAATTAAACCCCAATTAAACCCCTATCTATACATTTCAGAATCTCAGAGCCCGTTTTTTAGGGAATCTGCCCTATGATACTTGGGTCAGAGGAGAGAATATTTCCTCTTAAGGAAATAGCTTGTACAGAAGCACAGAGGTGGGAAAGTGATAGGTATGAACACTTAGTAATTTTCTGTTGGAGTTTAGATGTATTGGGGAACATGGTTGGGGAGAGAGATGGAAGCCAGATCATAAAATACTTTGAATGCTAGGATGATTGCCTTGAATACCAAATTTAATTGGCAATCTGGAACATTCATGCCTTTCAGAGCAGGCAACTAAACTGATCTGAACCTTGCTTTGGGAATATTGCAAGATATGTAAATTGCATTTACATGCAGTTGAGTTCTCTTACATGAGAAGAGTTCATATTAAAGACTCATTGGAGGGATTACCTTCGGTTTCCTTAGGGGTAATCATTGTTTTTGGCCATGGTTAATGATAGTGGAAATGGTGAGGAGAGTTCCCAGGCCACAGTGTAGAGGTAAACGAGGCTGGGGATGTGATTTGATGTGAGGACAAGTGAGGACTGGCAAAATGTGATATTTCTGGAAGTTTGAGAAAGATGCTTTGGGGCCTTTAGAAGTCTTTAGAAGAACCAGGAAGTGCCAGTTCACTGGGTTTCCTTGGAGATGATATTCTAGATATTTTCAGAGGGCATGGGGAAGCTTTTTGTTCAGCAGCTCCCTACTAAAATCCTCCCAGCTGATTACAGAAATGTTTCCTAATCTTTGCTCCCATTCTCTCCTTAGGTTCAGCCTGCTCCATTCATTCTGTCTTTGTTCTTTTGAGGATTAGCTGAGACAGACTGTGAGTAGGTCCAATAGCTGCTTCTCTCTCCCACAAACCAGGTTACTATTGTATAGGCCCTTTTTAAGAGCAAAGGTTTTAAATGTCCCCAAGCTTTGACTTAATTATTCTTATTATAGTGTTACTTAAACACATTTAAACATAAAAATAGGTATAAACTTTGTGTGCTTATCAGTTTTATATGACTATGTATAAGAAAAACCATTTTATAAGTTCAAGTCAATAAAAACTATAAAACTAATAAAATCTAAATTAAGATCATTAATTTAATGGATAGATGAAGTTGTTCTGTGGAACTTAAATTGCTACTTACAACCTAAATGACAATCAGGCTCTTCTGAGTTTGGAATGCCAGTACTATCTTATCACTTATTGTGATTTAATTTGTTCACCATTTTCTGTATTCAAACTATAGAAAAATCTTCATGAGGATTTCAAATGAAATTAGCTAGACTTTTCTGAGCAGGTACCCTTCAATTGCCTATGATGCACATTTCTCTTTAGCCTTAGACAATTAAAGTGATGCCATTTGATCCAGTGACATCCTGAACATAAATGTGTATCTGGGAGGCAAAAGTGAGTTATAGTATTTGGTTATAGACTTTTCATCCCGATGATTCACAATATGATTCCTGAGAAATTTTTAGGTTACCATACTAAACATACAACTAAATTTTTAGGAGCTCAGGAATCCAGCAGATTTTTTTTTTTTAATTAAGTTTCTTGGTCCACTGCTTATCTTAAACTGCTACAATAATATTAAATTCTTTCTTTGTTCTTTTGGAGCACTGGCAAGAAATTCCATAGAATTTCATCTTAATGTACAATTAAAGCCTATTTACCAGTAAAATACAATGTAATTTATTCAGAGTTTAGTGTTTATAAGCCAAAATTTGTATAATCTTAGATTTGTTAAATATCTTTCTTTTCTAAAGTGGTCTGGTTGCCACACACAGCTTGCAGAGTCTGAGAAGCTTCTAGAGATGAGTGGCCTTCCATCTTCCTCAGGAAGGTTGCTTGCAGAAGTGTTGCAAAGCCTGTCTTACACTGGTGATGATTTTTAATTATTATTCTTGCCTTTAATGGATAAGTCCCTTTAGGTTTAGGCTCATCATGATCAACATTGTTGTGTATTTATTTAATCATGCTCTATAGTGTTAGCAAAGCATAATTATACTACTAATTTTCTGTCCTCCAATCTTATAATAACCTGACTTTAATGTATGTACTCTGATCATATATGAATCATCTATATTATCTAATCCTAACCTCCTCCCCCACATTTAAGCGTACAGTGAGTAATATTTCACTGACATCATGGAGTAATATTTTCAATGGAAATTAAGAACAGGAAAATTAAGTGAGTTTCAGGGCCATTTGCCTTGTTGAAATGAGTACAGGTCAAAACAGTTTGAAAGTTACTATTCTAATTAGCAGGACACTTCAAACTAGGTTATTTGTCTTTGTCTCTGGCTCTAGGAAAGTCACACTTAGTAAAGTGATTCTTAAATTATCTTTGTGTAAACTTAGTTTTCATAATTTGCTGTCTAAAATCCATGGCTCAGTCAGTTAAGCACCTGACTCAATGGGGAGTCTGCTTGAGATTCTATTGCTCCCTCTGCCCCTCCCCCCACCTCTTTCTCTTCCTCTCTCCCTATAATAAATAAATAAATCTTTAGAAAAATCCTTGATGACTTGGATCACAATTTAACTAAGAAACAACGTGGAATGGACCCTTCGTGTAATTCCAGCCCTAATAGGTCGGATTTGGTATCAAACTAGTACATGTTGGATCAAATCCAGATGGGTTTATTATCAAATGAACCAGAAGGATCTTGTTATAACACTTTTACATCGAACATGGTCCCACAGAATGGATTTCAAGGATAGTGTAGTGAGAATGTGGTGCAAATGAAAACGACATGGATACCTCTTTTGATGGAAGAGAAATATAGGTAGAACACAGGATAGAAGAAATGTCTTGGGGAACACAGATGAGGATGGTATAGGGAACCTGAGTCCAGAGTCATTTTAAGCATTGGCCTTGGGGTATGAAAGGCAAAGGAAACAAAAAGCAAAGTCTATGAAATTTACTTGAATGTCAGACAAGTGCCTGGCTGAAAACATTTGAAACTGTTACACTCAAATCAGTTCAATATGTTCAGTATTATTATTATTTTTATAACTAATTTATTTATTTAAATACTGTTGAGCACTGTAATAAACCACACTTCTCAGAATTTTTTCTGGCACTTTTTTACAATAGAGTCAAACTCATTTTCTGCTCTCTGGATTTATTTAGAGCATTCAGTTGTCTACTCATTTCCCTAGGTATCTTAAGTACAAGAATGTGAATTTGAGACAATAAGAGAAAGGCCTAAATTTTTATTAAAAGAAAGTTGCTGTGGGTTATGGGTAACCTAACAGAACTTTGTTGTGTTTCATTTCTTATTTTCATTGTGTTTCTTTATTATTTACATACAATTAAAGATCCTTCCTAGGAAATATCAGGACTTCAGTAAGTGCAAATCAATGGCAGTACTTTTGGAGGAAAGCTTATTGATTAGCTGGTGGTGGCAGGATTTGCAGGAGCTCAGGAATTTAAAAGATGGTTTTTATTGCTTAGTCTTTCTACAGAATGAAACATGATGTGGATGAGAACATATAATTCCAAGACTCTTCCTTGAAAACACAGGAATTTCCAAGGTAGTCTGTCTCTACAAACCTACTTCTAAGTCTAATTTTTCATATTCTCTTGAAGACAAAACTGATGGATTTCTCTTTCCCTGATTACTTATTTTTCTGGTTAAATCTACACATGCATAAAAATTACAAAGTAAATAGTTGGAGTTGCATTAAAATTGTTTTTTGATTCTATTGTTATGCCTGGAGTCACGAGAATTCCCCAAAGAGGCCACCAGAGACGTGAGTCAAAGCCAAGCGGCAAGGGTCGTTTATTGCAGGTTCGAACCCGGTCCTCTGCGCACTCGCAAGCGGTGACGCTGAGAGGCCCCGAGGTGAGTAAATGCAAGGTTTTTATAGGCATGTACAAACAAGGTAGAGTGGGACTGATCGGTTGACATTTGAAAAGGGTATTTGGTATAACCTGATTGGTCTCAGGGAGCGCGCGCTTTAGCAAGCAGGGAGTACAGAAGCAGAACTGGCGGTTAACAACGGGGGATTGGCTACTTTGTCCAGGGGATATTTTTGAAAGTTGTTTGTACCAGGGCGGGAAAGTTGAAGTTGCTGTTGCTCTACTGATTACCAGGGTGGGAGTTGTAGTTGCTGTTGCTCTGCTGATTACCAGGGTGGGCCAGGGAGGTTAAAGTTGCAGGGAGCGGCCAGAGCAGTTTGGGCCTTGATAAGCAGACTGGACACTCACAGTTTAATGTAAATAACAGAATGGCTACTGCCTTAAAATGAAGTTACTTTGGCCCTTCACTATGACATCTTAACCAAACCTCTACTTCTTGATTTTTGCCTCTGCCTAAGAATATACATCTCAAACGTTTTTTTTTTTTTTTCTTCTTTTACCCGTAATGAAAGGGTAGTTATTTAGGCAAAAGCTTTCCAATAAATTCAGTGACTGAAATGCATACTCTCTTTAATCTCTGCACTTCTTCAGATCAGGGTGGTAATGGCTATGTCTAGAATATTGAAATTCCAGAAAACCAAGAGAAGTGAATGTGTAGATTTTAAGTCTGAGAACCAGAGGTGCCCTAGTTTCAGTACAGTTCTGTCTTCCCCAAGTTTGTATAATCCCTACCTACTTCTTCATCCATGCAACACTGTTCCCACACAATTTCTGCCTCTGGGGTCTTTCCATTTATGCTCTGTCAACCGTCTCTTCCATTGCTTGCCAACTACGTCCTCCCATTGGTCTCTTTCTCCACAAGGAGACATTTTTTAGTCTCTTTTGATGGTTGCATAGATTGAAGGAAAGGAGACAATTCTGAACAAGAGTATACTTTCACATTTCCCCCTAAAAATTAGAAAACTTTTAATCTCTCCCAGACTCAAATTTCTTCATGTCATATATAGTAATAAAGTCATATACAGCTACATTATCTTTGTGTGCATAAACAACTTTCTGGAACTCATCCAGATCTTTAAAAAATACCTATGTCCACATAATGCCCAAACATCCTGTTGAAAGATTCAGTCAAATCATTCAGTTGTTTGGTTGACAAGACACCATTTTTTGAATATTTGTTTAATCAGAAGATATCGAACAACTGCATCTTAATAACTGGATGAATGGGTATTGTTTAAATAATGAAACAGATATCTCTCTATTTTTTTGTTTAGTTATTCTGGTTTCAGTAGTCATAGCTTTGCTATTAACACCTAGAGAGTAATTTATTCACTGTGACCAGATTGCTGATATTTTTCTATAATCCGACTGATTCTAAGAAATAAAAATGTTAGTTTCTGTTGATCACCCAGATTTTTTTCTCAAACATATTTGTTTTTATTCTAAATGTCACATAATAAAAAACTCTTTATATGCATATATTTACATACATACTTTTATAGGTTTATATATTAAATAATAGAGATATTCATAAAACTCAGTTTTAACAAATAAAACATTATTTTATTTTATCATGCAGTAATATATAAAAATAGTAGCTGCAAAATTCATTTTTTATTTTCTGATAAAATGTGCAAAATAAAGCATTTAGACAGGAAGGGGAGAATAAAAGAAACATTTACTTAGTCTTATTTTGGTGTGAATATAAGTATTCTTTTTCAAGAAGTTACTGTTTATTACATCATTGGCATCAGCACACTATTTTTGATAAATGAATATTTAATTCATTTAATCAATTTTTAAATTTCCTTCCTTCCTTTCTAACTTCCTAAGTATTTACATGGTCTTTTTTTTTTTAAGGTTTTATTTATTTATTTGACAGAGAGAGCACAAGCAGGGGGAGTGACAGGCAAAAAGAGAGGGACAGGGAAGGGAAGAGGGAAAAGCAGGCTTCCTCCTGAGCAAGGAATCTGATGAAGGGCTCAATCCCAGGACACTGGGATCATGATCTGAGCCAAGGGCAGACACTTAACTGACTGAGCCACCCAGGCACCCATACGTGGTCCTTAACTTGAGCAGACTTTTACACAAATTTGCTAGGAAATATTTCCATATTGCATTGCGGATTTTGTGTGTGTGTTTTAAAATTTTATTTACTTATTGGACAGAGAGAGACAGTGAGAGAGGGAACACAAGTAGGGAGAGTGAGAGAGAATCAGTTTTCCCGCTGAGCAGGGAGCCCAGTGAAGGCTCCATCCCAGAACCCTGGGATCATAACCTGAGCTGGAGGCAGATGCTTAATGACTGAGCCACCCAGGCACCTCTGGATTTTCTTTTTTTATTTGGATTTGTTTCTAAAATTTTCTGAACTTGAGTCTACACATAAACACACACCCCATTTTATGGAATATGACTGATTCTTTAGGCTATTAACTAGATTTTTCTGTCATGATGATGGAATTTTTTGGTCACAACAAATTAAATAATTTACATTTTTCCTTTTAACCTAATTTAACAAGGGTTTATTAAGTACCCATTTTATTTTATTTTATTTTTAAAGATTTTTTTTTAAATTTATGTATTCAACAGACAGAGATCACAAGTAGGCAGATAGGCAGGCAGAGAGAGAGGAGGAAGCTGGCTCCCCGCTGAGCAGAGAGCCCTATGCGGGCTAGATCCCAGGACCCTGGGATCATGACCTGAGCGGAAGGCAGAGGCTTTAACCCACTGAGCCACCCAGGCGCCCCAAGTACCCATTTTATATTTGAAATGATATACATGTGTAATTGATGAAGTCTTAGAATATAAGTGAGGTTCTGTGGGGTGAGGTCTGGAGCCAATGACCAAGAAAGAGTTCTTGAGACATCTTTGGTGCAAAATGGTGGTTTATTAAAGCACGGGACAGGTCCCTAGGGCAGAGAGAGCTGCTGCCCTGGGGTTGTGAGGGGTGGCAGGTTATGTACAATGGGGCTGGGGAAGTAAGGAAAAGGGAGGTTTCAATAGAACTTTCATATGCTAAAGAGGACCTACAAGATACCTGAGGCCTTGAGGCCTTGCCATTGTCAAGGTCATTTTTCCCTCTAGCAAGGTATTAACATTAAGATAGGTGGGAGATTCCTAAAGAATGTCACATTTGCCCTACCCAAGAGTGGGGGTGGGGGAAGGTTGCAGGGTGTCAGCTTTTGCTTTGTCCTCAGCCAGCCTTCTGTTCCCTCATCATAATGGCTGTTTGGGTTAACTACAAGTTTCAATGCAGTCAAAGCAGATACATGGATTTAAAAATAAGAAATGACATTTACGCTTTTTGTTTTTGTGATCTGGGTGTACTCCTCCACTCAACCTTATTCCTATGCTTTCTAAAATAAATTTTTTTATGCAAATATCTTATTTCCTGAAAATTTAGAATTTAAAAATATTTATTAATTAATGGCTTTTGTCTGGATAACTTAAACATCTTAAAATTGTGACTTAAATAATTTGAAAATTTTTATTACCTCCTTTTAAAAATTCCTCTCTTTTTCTATCCATTGCCCATATTATGTGCATAATATTTGATAGTTACTTTATTAATTTATACTAAATTGTTATAATGACTTTCATGTGAATTTATATTGCTTATTTCTTTACAGAATCAGCAAAATTTATTATTAGAAATATAATTTATGTAACTGTGTATAGTTTCTGCCATAAAATTGGCTGTAACTGTGACAAATATTTGAAAGTAGAGGAAAAAATTATATGGAATCTGGAGTAGCAATGATTGATTCACAGAGCATTTATTCAAGGGCTAAGTTTAGTTTTCCCCTCGGTAGTGAATATCAAAATATTTATAGATAGTATGTGTACACACACATCAACAAAATATACACATTCATATATATGAGTACTTAAAATTTTTGGTCATTTTAGTTGTTTAAACAATAACAAAAACAAAATGGAAAAACATCTCCCTAAAATTATATAGAAATACTTTCCTCGGGGCACTTGGGTGGCTCAGTGGGTTAAAGCCTCTGCCTTTGGCTCAGGTCATGATCCCAGGGTTCTGGGATTGAGCCCCACATCGGGGCTCTCTGATAGGCAGGGAGCCTGCTTCTCTTCCACTCCCTCTCTGCCTCTCTTTCTGCCTACTTGTGATCTCTCTCTCTGTCAAATAAATAAATAGATAAAATCTTAAAAAAAAAAAAAAGAAATACTTTCCTCAAGTAATATTTTTAGAAGAATAAAATAACAATGAAAAAATTACTGTGGGCAATAATATTGGAAAGTTTCCTCTTTCTGTAGCAAAAATAATAGGGTACATGTTTCCTAATAAAACGAGGAGACAGTATAAGATATCTACCCCAGGCAAATGGCTTAAATGAGCACATATTGATTTAAAAAAGTGAAGAATTCACACAAAAATATCACTATTGCTGATAAAGAACATTATATGACCTTCCATCTTTAGGACTTCAGTCAGCTGGAGTCTGAGCTTGGCTTCCCACTGTCAGTGCTAAAGAGATTAGTGATGTAATTGTCATTGAATCCTATGTCCTTCTAAAAAAAGACTTGAATTTGAAATGCAAATCAGAATTTATTGAATCTTTTATGACATGGTGGAAGAATTAAAAAACTTGGTTTATGATGAGAAGACAAGACTGACAACTGGATAAGAGCTATGTTTTTAGCAAAGTAACAGAACAAAATAAACAAAGAAATCAGGTTTTTGGTGGTCTCATTGTAATATGCAAACAGATTTTTTAGTAATTCGAGGACATCAAAACACTTAAAAGATCATCTTCTAGGCATCTTATCATTGAAACAACTACCTTCCCTTCCTCTGAGCCAATAAATAGACTCCAATGAAATCCCTGTATAAATCTTAAATACTTGAAATCCCCATCGATGATAACAAGAATTGCACATACACAAACACTATGCCCAATAGTTGTAACCCTGAACTGCGTCAATAATAGTAGGTGTATCTGTTTTGGCTTCAGGGAATCGAAGGATCCTGACAGACATATCCAAAGTCTCTATTTGTATTCTATAATGCAACATAAGACATATAAGCCGTTTTGGAAATTCTGCATTATAGAGGGAAACCGTAGCATCTTGGACTTTGTTGGACTCAATCCAGAGAATTTTAGTGTGTAAGTGTGTGTTTTGTAGTCCAAAGGCAGCTATGGAGTTGCCATTAAAGGAATATGGATTATTGTTTTTAAACAAAAACAAAATAAGCTAGCTCTCTGCTGATACAATGGGGTTCTCTGACTTGCCCAGGACAAATAACTGATGTTGGGAAGAGTGGCTAGAAAACTCTTTGGGTTAGTGTAGCTTTAACTGTGACTGGTTGTAGAGCATGTATTACATGTCAAATTTAGGCACAAGAAACATAGCAAGTGTTCCCTTCTCAAAGAACTCGTACATGTATGAAATGTTTAGAGAATAATACATATCTTAAGCTGCGATTGGGAGAGAGAGTTGACAAGAAGAGAGAGATCATGTTGAACTGGAGCTTAGCTGAGGCATGAAGAAAATATTTAATTTACAAGGACAAGACAGAAAGGGCAGACTATGTCAGGCAAGGAGTGCAACACGTTGAAATTGAAAAGCTTGAACAATATTAGGTTGAATAATAATATTAATCAAGATAGTAACAAACATTTACTGATTTCTTAAGGGAGTCTCTGTTCTAAGCATTTTCATCTACTAACGTCATTTCACGATCAAACTTTTTTCATAGAAACGAAGAAAGAAGATTCACAGAGAACTATGTGACTTCCCTAGGAAGGAGCTAGATGCAGGTAATCTCTGAGTCAATTTAATTGGTCGAAATGACAGATGTAAAACTTGTTTATTGTAGGAAAGAATCAACTTAGTGTTGACCTGGTATAGACATCTTAGTGGTTTTATTAACTAATGTAACTTATGACATATTTTATTTTAAAATCAGATTACTGCATTTGTCTATCTTCAATTGTAGGAAACTCCAATTCCAATGTTTGTATAAATAAGTTATTGGTCACATAGTGGTAGGTACATAGCAAAAGAGAACCATTGTTATGTAGGAAATTTTAGTTTGTCTATTTACTGAGTTTCCTTATTGCCCCAGAGCAAATTAAGTTGTTTAACTCAGAAAACAAAAACAAGAACAACAAAAAAATCCTCATAGAAGATAAAGTTTGAAATGACCAGTTTTTCAATAAGAAAAAAATGGAGAAAAGTCTCAATTTCTGGACAGTCTAAATGTGGAAAAATCATTAAACACTAAAACTTGAGGCAAACTTACAGATTCTCTTCCTAAGGTAAAATCGAAATTAATATTGCAAAGTCATTACACTATAGAGCTGGACATAAATGTAATTAATTGATGTTAGAAATATCATACAACTTAATAGAATTATTTTGCTAATAGATTTTCAATTGAGACTCCAGACTATAAAAAAAGTCAGTTTGATGGACTTTTCAGGAGAATCCTAATAGACACAGTTAATATACATTATTTATGTTCAGCAGTGTTTTTTATTATACACATGTGCCCAAAGGCTTAGGCAATGGGCACAGATTTTTTTCTAAAATAAATTGAAAGAATAAATAAATTAAATAAAATTAAAGCCACATGTTACATTTGGGGGCAGGGGAAGAGCCATATTCATGTGACTGTTGGCTACTCTGGATGTTAAGCTTGAGTCTGGTTTCAGGTAATCTTATGATTAAAGACCTATCCCCTAAATAGTCTAGGGCCAGTCTCTAGTAAACATGCAGAGAAAGCAGTGGATGGAGACTCAGGTTCAGCACATCCTCAGAACCTTGAACACAATCCATGCAGTTTGTCATCTAGCTGTGAGGCATCTTGGTAGTTTAAAGGGACACATTCTCCTAACCAGGTAACTCTGAAGAGGGAGGTGTTCAGTATAATATTGGATAGTTTAGATCATCAGATATGGACTTATATGAGCTTCCTTACAATCCAATACATGAAAAAAATATGGACCAATTCGAATTCTCATGTTTTCCAAGGGATTATCTGGAAAAGGGATCAGGAGAAACAACAGACTTCTCTCTCTTTCTCTTCATTAAAACTAGGGAAAGAAAGGAGAAAGAAGATGTCTGGAATGCAATGTGAGATTGTTTTTTTTTTTTTTTTAAATCTGCTATTATGGATTTACTTCTAATCATTCTTAGACTATATGATTATGTATTATGACAAAATGTCACAATACCAACTTTTTGATGGAATGTCAGAAACATTTTATAAAGTATGTGGCTCCCTGAGAACTCAAATGCTTTTATAACTCCATGAAGTTACTATAATAGGCTTTATGATTTCTTTTAAATGACTGTCAGAGGGACCTACCATTATCTTGACGCTTGTATTTGAGAAACTTTTGCTCGAGCTCTTATACACCTTCATGGCGACACTCAATGTCTAGGCTCTTTTATGGCTTCCTCTTTCTGCTTCTCATTATGTCTAACCAGGAATGTTTTGTCTGTTTTGATTAGCAAGGTTAGAAGTGAGCTGAAGTCTGAACATTTTTTTTTCTTGCGCTGTTTTTCAGTTCTGTTTAAGAAATATTTACTAAAGCTCTGGACCCATAAAAATGAAGTAGATTTTGAGATTCTATTGATGTAATGGAAGAGGAAATATTGCCCTTTGTTACTATACCCAAAACATCTCAGAGGTACAAGCAGAGAAATATGTCTCTATCATGAGAATTTAATATGAAATCATGTTCTTCTTCTGTCATACAGAAAATTCGTCATAGATTTTATCTGCAATAAAAGCTATGTCAATGGTGCCATGTAATACATTTGTAAAGGTTAGAGACTTTTTTTTTAAGATTTTATTTATTTATTTGATAGACAGAGATCACAAGTAGGCAGAGAGGCAGGCAGAGAGAGAGAGAGGAGGAAGCAGGCTGTCCGCAGAGCAGAGAGCCCGATGCGGGGCTCGATCCCACGACCCTGGGATCAGGACCTGAGCCGAAGGCAGTGGCTTTAACCCACTGAGCCACCCAGGCGCCCCAAGGTTAGAGATATTTTAACCCTCTTCTGTAACCAGAATAATAATAATAATAAGTAACCCAATGAAACACCAACAGCAGATTGTTGATAGCAGAAAAACTGTCTGCACATATTAATGCAAAACAGCATAGGAATCCCCACATTGTAATGCAGGGGGTCCATTTCAAATGGTGTCCTTGGAATGATAAATTTATTACATAAGTAAAGAAGTATATGACTACTAATTCTAGCAATCTTACGTTCTTGCCACAGGTTTGTGTTTTTAATGTCCAGAGAGATTATACTGCTGTATTGGTTCAAACTCTTACAAAGGCCTGTGAAAACATAACAGCCATGTTACTATAATGACTTACTTTTTGACATGTGTCTTGTAACAAACCCTGCATAATGAAGAGCGTATTCTCAGAAATAGAGGTTTTACTTATCTGGTTTTCAATTTCCAAAATTTATATAATTCTCTATTTTTAACTTCTGCTAATTAGGAAAACAAATACAGGAGTAAGTATTTATACCTGGATCAAATATTCCTCAGAAAATTAAAGTTGCTGACATTTATTTCTGTAAAATTGTAGTATCTCTTGTTTTTTCCCACCATTTATATCTCCTATTGTGGCTTTCCAAACAAAATTTACTTTCTCCTTTAATTGCATATTATATTTTTATATGAAAAGCTGAATTTTGGATGTTACAACTTCTTTATCAGCAGTTGAACTATTGCTAAGCAGCCACAGGACATATATTTAAGTCCCTTTACCCAACATTGAGTTAGAGCATAACTACAATTCAGAACTAGCTAGAAAAAATAAAACACATTTTTAGATTTTGTCTTTCACTGAATATACATAAGAAACAAATAAAAGTTTTAATTGGGAAAATCCAAATAAAACTCTCCTCCTTGTCCTAGTCCTCCTCTTCCTCATGGTCCTCCTTCTCCTCCTCTTCCTCTTTTTCCCCCTCCCCTTCTTTTTCCTTCTCCTTCTTCTTCAACAGCCCAAACAGGCAATGTATCTAAACAGCCAAATTCCTTTCTTAAGGCTCACGTTGACTTCTGGTCATTTTATTCTGAAGCGCCGAATGTATTTTGAATACAAGATGATTTAATTTAATTGGTTTAATCTAGAGTTTCAACTTTTGCCTTTTCTTTTAAAACAAGTTCCACAAAAGCATCCACAGAAGCCTTGTTTTGATTACCCTCTATCCTTCAGCCTTAGATCAGTATCAGCTCTTTCCCCGTGCTCACAATCCATTATAGAAAATACCGTAGATTTCTACAGCATGACCAAAACTCACATTATGTTTGCAATTTTCCGTAAGATTTGTATAGTATAAAGTAAAAATGTTTGCTTTAAGAGACATCTGCTATAAATAAAATGACAGTGTAAATTTTCAAGAGAGCTGCACAATTGCTGTAAAGGTTCATAACATGAGTCTTCTAGAGTGGGTTCCAGCACTTAGCAATTTTCCAGAGGGTCAATAGTATTCACCTCAATGTTCTTGAACCCCCACCCAACTCCCAGTTCTCCCATCCTCCCTCCCAGCTCCCAAAATTGCAATGAAATTAGCCTGTAATGCTTTCAACGCCCTTGCAGATCAGCTCTCATTCTCAGAGAAACATGGGAATGGCATTAAAATATGCTTCCCACTCTTACAAAATATTTCCTCAAAATGCCTTAAAAACTCAAACCAGTTACTTCAGAGTCTGATAGTATCTTTATTGAATAGAATCAGCCAGCTTGAAAGGGTCAGCCATTCTGGTCAGTGACACATATTGTTTAAGAAGTTTCCAGAACTACTGATTAAAGCTCTGCCTCAGGAGAAATTTGTTAGGGAGAGCAGAGACAGCCTGGCATTGCTTCTTCCAAATTTTCCTGTTAGTATTCTTCAAAAACAAAGAACAGAGTTATCATAACTTGCATTTTTGAGCTACAGAATCTTTTATGGTACCTAAAGTAAAGATCTCCATTGCGGCTGTGGTCAGAAATGGAGTTGAGAAATCATTGAGTAAGAATGACGATCAGAAGTCAAAAATATACTGTAGTTCAGAGGGAGACGGAGCCACTTTCCTGAACATGGTTGTTGAGGAAGATTTTTAAAATACATTTTAATACTCCTCGATGATACCATTTTTAAATTTTAGTATAGATGGTGAAATCAGAGCATCAAACGTTACTTTAAAATTCAAAACATAAAATTCTATAGAATGACAAATACATTATATTCAGACTTTGACCTTAAGAAGGGCTTCAGGGTTTGATGGAGACATGCGTAAATTAAGGTTCACTATTTTTCCAATAAAAAGGTACTTCCTAGCAACTTGTGTGAGTATTTTTTTGCTTACTTACTGCATATCTAGTATGACAATGCTTTTCAGTATTTATAGGAATATATTTTAAATGTTTTTTTTCATTATGTTATCCCAAAGGCAAAATTATTTTATGGGAAAATTGATTTGCTATCAAATAAAACAAAGAAAAGTGTTTAAAAGGCCCTAACTAGTCAAATGATAGCAATTTTGCTCACAAACATTCCCCAATGTGTTATACTATAGCTTTGTGCATGTACATGTGTTCGTGTGTATTTTCAAAGCTTTCCATATTTATTGTTCTCAAAAATTACTTTTTGTAGCAATGGAGGAAATGTTAGGCTGCCACTTTCTCAGACAGCAAGTGCCTAATGCACATGGAAATTACATAAATTGTTATGACTATCAAAACCAATTGCCAAATTTTTTTTACAAAATACTTCCCCCTCTTATAAATGGTTTAATTTTCCCCTATCTCTTTGAGTCCTTTATCTTCTCCAATGCCCTACCCTGCAATATGTGTGAAATTTTATCAAAAGCTTTCTGATATTACCATAAATTACTGTGTAAGCAGAGCTATTGCTTATCTGTCAAGGGGGCTTTTTTCTCTTTCTTAAGCAATTTTCTCCATTCCTATATGTGTGAAAGGTTTCCCTTGCTATTTCTTACCAAGGACTGTACCTTAAAGGCTTTGCTTTTACTAAGGGGATATGGTAGAAAGTTGTTCATAGAATAACCTCGTGACACCACACAGGGGCAAGAAAAGCATTGCATTTCATATGTTCTTTCTTTAGCAAGTATTAAGGGTGAATAATTTCTATATGGCAGGACAAAGTCCTATGTCAAATATAGAAAATGTATTTCTTTATATTTAATGTGTTTTTCTAACTTTTTAGTCCATTTTGTTTGTATGTTTTGCATGCAATGACTACTTCCTCTTCTTTCCAATTATTTATTTTTAAATCTCTTACAATATGTTTCATTAGTGCAACATGGTAAATGTTAATCTTTTGATAGGAATTATTTTACGGGCCCTATTGTACCTGGTTAGTCATAATTTTTGACAACTATGCAATTATCTTTTCTATTGTGAGCTTTCTTTAAAAATATTCAAGGTTAATTGGATGGATATTATACTTTGGAAAGAAGTTATGATGATATCCTATTATAAACGGTATCATCTGGAAAGAGGCTGAATATCAGGGTTGTTTTATTATTGCCACAGGCAGAGATGGAGTGAAATTTCTATTTTGGGCAGTGCAGGGAAAAGGTCACTTTGAAGATTCAGACTTTGAGAAGGATTGCCATGATAACAGAATATCTGGAAAGTGCTTTAAAGAAGAATAACATACAGCCCTCAGTGATGTGCCTGGGGGGCTCATCAGCCAACTGGAATTCTGTTTCACACTCAATGACTCATCCTGCCATAATTTTAATTCTACATAAATGTCACCTCAGGTATATTTAAAAGCCCTTTACAAAAATTAGATAATCCACTGTTCCTTCTATAGCACACACATGTTAGGCCCCCAGATGAATTATAAAGCAAAATAGAAAAGATGTGTCTTTGACTCTGTATTGAGATCCGTGCAATAATGTAGAAAATGTTCCTATTTATCATCAAGACTATGTATGTCAACAGCGATCAAATTGTTTTCAAAGGCAACAGCAGAGATAATAAGCAACGACAACAATCTATTAGGCTTCCTTCTTGCATGGTAATTTTCTTAGCACAGCTACTCCATATGGATGCCTTCTCTCTGACCACAAGGAGCGGGCCGTCTCTGCACGTGTGATGGGAAAAACACTGCAGCTTCTGTGTCTTCCAGCTCTTCTTTTATTGCTGTACTTCTCTTCTGTATTTAGGCCTTTGGTAAGAGTAAAATCGAGAGTGCTGCTTCTGGTGGTGATCCATTCTGGGTTCCACACATCCATCCTCTGAGGGTTAGCCATATGAGCTTGGACAAGAGTCAGGTAATTCAGGCAAGGTCATTTCCCCATTTTCAAAATGGAGATGACAATAGAAACTACATCAAAGTGATTTTGTGAAGATTAAACAAAGTTAATATATTTTTCTATTATCAAGTTAGTAGCTAAATATATTTCTTTTTTAAGAGAGAAAGCACAAGGTGGAGGAGAGGGGCAAAGGGAGAGGGAGAGAGAAAATCTGGAGAAGATGCCCCACTGAGCCCAGAGCCCCATCCCAGAACACTGAGATCATGACCTGAGCTGAAACCAAGAGTCGGTGCTCAACTGACTGAGCCACCCAGGTGCCCTATAAATGTATTTCTTTATTTAACTTATTAGACTTTTTTTTTTAAAGCAGTTTTAGGTTTACAGAAAACGTGTGCAGGAAGTACAGAGAGTTCCCATGTATTTCTGCCCCCCATTTCCCCTCTTATTAACATCTCACGTTAGTATGATATATTTGTTATGACTGACAAACCAGTATTGAACGTTAACTAAAGCCCGTGGTTCACATTGGGATTTATTCTTTGTGTTCTACCGTTCTGTGGGGTTTGACAAATGCACAATGTCATGTATTCACCAATATAATACCATATGAAACAGTTTCTCTGCCCTAAGAACTTTCTGGGCTCCATCTGTTCATCCCTCCCTCGCCCCCCCTCCCCAAAAGCCCCGGTGACCAGTGATATTTTTATTTTCTCCATAGTTTTGCCAGAATCTCACAATCCATTATGTCACCTTTTCAGACTCACTGATTTCACTTAGCAACATGTATTTAAGGTTTTTCCATGACTTTTTGTGACCTGATAACTCACTCATTTATTTTTATCACTGGGGAGTATTCCATTGCTGTTGACACGCTATTATTTGTTTCTTTGTTCATCTTTTGAGGAACATCTCGGTTGCTTTCAGTTTTAGTGATTGTGACTAAAGTCACTATAATCACTCCTGCGTAGGTTTTTGTGTGGACATGTTTTCAACTCCTTTGGATAAAAGCACAATTGCTGGATCATATGGTGAGAGTATGTTTAGCTTTGTAAGAAACTGCCAAACCATCTTCCAGAGTGGCTGTACCGTTTTGCCTTCCCATCAGCTGTGAAGGAGAGATCCTATTGTCTCACAACCGTAGCTATGTTGGCTATATCCATGTTTTGGATGTTATCCACTCAGAGAGATAGGTAACGATACCTATTGTTGTTTAATATGTATATTTTTAAAACAAGTATTCATTAGCTATTTTGTACCAGGCCCTGTCCTAAGGACTGGGTATTAAGAGGGAATGAAACAGACAAAAAAAAAAAAAAAAGCTCCCCATGTAGTTTGTCTTCTCGTTGGTAGAGGCTGGAAACAAAGAAATTAGTGGTAAATGTATATGGAGGATGGTGATAAATGCCGGTGTGGAAGAAATTTGAGGACAGAAAAATGCTGGGCTGAGGACTACGATTTGTAAACCGTGTGGTCAAAGGTGTCAGGGAGAAGATAGCATTTGAGCAAAGACCTGAAGGAAGAAAGACAGCAGTCACACACACATCCGGGGAAGTGTTCTAGGCAGAGAGACTACCAAGTACCAGGTGCAGGGGGAGGAGTGTGCCATGAAGTTTTAAGAAGCAGCATAGAAACCAGGTGAGCAAGGAGGAGATGTTATCAGGAAAGTCCTTGGGGGCCACCTTATGTAGCATCTAGCAGGACATGATAAAGGCTTGTCATGTTACTCAAAGAGAGGTGGAAAGTCATCAAAGCAGGCAAGTTTTTAGCAGGAGAGCGATATGGTATGGCTTATTCTTTAAAGCATCATTGGGCAGCTACACTGAAAATTAGGTTGTAGGGGTCAAGGGCAGTAGCAGATAGACCAGATAACAAAGCTCTTGCAATAAAACCACACAAGAGACAGTGCTGCTGTCCAGGTTTGAAGGGAGTGATTATATAAAGTGATTGTAACAGTTCCTGTCACATGGTATTATAGTTAGTATTATCTTTCTTATTATTTTCAACATCAATATAAAAATATAAGATGCCCATATTTCCTACACCATGTTTCCAATTATTATGGCATATTCTGATGTTGATTATTCAATTTATTTTCAGTAAAATTATTTATAATGTGGTTATGGATCTTTAAAAAAATCCAGACTCTTTTACTTTGAAAAGTTGCAGAAGTTCCTATTGGATTAGATTTGCATGATATTTCTAGGATATGTCTCTTAAATATTTTTCCCCTTGTGGAATATATTTAGCTCATTTGAAATATAATTCAGTTCCAATCTGCAATCCTTCTATCTAGCAAGTCGAAGTGGTGTCATATGAAATAAAGGGAGAAGCCTATTAAAGTTTTGGGCTCTTACACATTTTTTTTTCTTCCCCAGGAGCAGTAAAATTAGGGGAAGGAGTATGGTTACAATAGGTGTCATTCAGAATTATGAATGGGAGTCTTTGGTTGGAGGTTTAAGGCTCTGAGAGAGGGACTGAGTGGGAAGATGGTGAAGAGATAGGATTTTTTTTAAATAAAAGATTAAATCAGGAAAGCTAATGTCCAGCTAGCTATGGATGAGAGAAACTGAAATCAGCCCTCCTATCCTCCCAGTTTCATGCTAGATTGGAAAAAAGGCCACTGGATCTCAGGGAGTCTAAGGAAAGCATTAAGCATACTACAAATAAGTAAGAATTCTAGAGAATCTCTCTACTAATTTGCTACCTGAAGTGGCATTAGGCAGTTATCTAAATCAATTCCAACAATGACCTAAGTTTAGGTGTAAATATAGACATTAATTCACTTAAGAAATATTTGCTGAGCATGTTCTCTATATAAGGAACTCTTCTAGGAACTAAGGATACAGAGATAAAATAAAAAGTCCCCTCCTCATAGAGCTCACATTGTAGTAGGGGGTGGGGACAGCTGATAAACATGTACGGAATTGAATATATAATATAATGTTATGTAGTAACAAGGGCTAGGCAAAAAACATGAAGTGGGATAAAGGAGTAAAGAGTGACAGGAGTGCATTTTGAAAAGGCTGCTTGGGGAAAAGATCTCTGAGGAGGTAACATAAGAATGAGACACAAATCCAGCTAAGATGTAAGCCATAGTCCTAGGGAAAGCATTCCAGGCAGAGAAAAGTTCAAGCATAAAGGCTCTAAAGTGGGGATATTTCTGGTTTGTTGTAGGAATAACAGGGGCCATGTGACTCCCTACCATGAGGGAGTGAGGAGAACACGGGCAGGAGATGAGGCTGATGGGGAAGGATGTGGGTTTCCATGCCACGGACAGCTATGGGTGGTTGAGACCATCGAAGTGCTATAATCTGATTTTCATTTTGGAAAGATCATTCTGTGGGGCAAGGAGAGAAAAGAAGCACAGGTAGAAATAGTAGGTCTAATCAGGCAGCTACTGCAGGCACCCAGGGGAGACCTGGGCTTGGATATCTTGGTAGTGAATAAATCTGATCTATAGGTAGAGGCGACAGTACTCACTCATGTGGGAGAAAAAAAAGAAAAGGGAGGTTTGGCAAATGAATAGCTGTGTGAGTGGTGATATTTCACCAAAAGAGGAATGTAAAGTCGGGAGAGTGCAGCTGGAGTGCAAGGGAAAGTTTTTCAACATTTGTAAGATAGGTTACTTTCTTGTGTTCCCCATAAAGTCCACAACACTTCTGAGACATAAAAAGCAATTTCTATTGTTCCAAAAAAATAGTATAACTTGAGACAAAATGGAAGTGGGCCATTTAACTTTACTCCATTAAGATAAGCATAAATATGGTCTATCACAATAATTCTCGAAGAATGTCCTGTGTCCCATTGGTGGGCTTTAAGGGGCTTTCCACATAACCTCAAACTGATTGAAAGATACAGAAGATCCCTCTCAACCTTAATGAAAAAGCAGGTCTTATCTCATAGACCTATCTTATTTTTACTTGTAACTAAGAAATTTTTGTTCTTTTTTTTTCATTGTTGTTTGGTTTTTTTTGTTTATTTGTTTGTTTTTACTAGCAACCTATGACAGTAACATTTGGTATTTATATACCAAAAATATCAAGTTGCTAGAGCATCCTGAAGGCCAATTTAGTTTTATACTCAAAGTGTTGACAATGCTTGACAATATTTCTTCAGTTTAAGGGGAAGATAATTTGTTATAGGTGAGCCAGAAATGTCTAGAGTTGTTCTGGATTTTAAAATTTGCAAAAGAGTGAAGGAGCCCGTGTCAATAGTTATTAATATGTAACGTAATCCTGTTCTTATGAGGACATTCACATATTGAGGGAACATCACTCTTTGAATGTGAAAATTGGACAGCTATTTAAAAAGTTAGTATCCTACTTTAATCAGTTTAAAAGATGCTTTCAAAAAAAATTAAAAAATAAAAAAAACTAAAAAAAGTTGCTCAAGTTATTATAGAATTTCAGTGAAGAAGATGTTTCAGTGTTTTGAGTTTTGAAGAAATGATTGTATCAGGAACCAAGGCATGGAGTTGTGAGGCTACTTGTGAATGCATTTCAAAAATCATAAGGTGGAAGTTGTGGATGAAACCTAGCCCAGGGACAAAGGGGTTAGGCCCTGATGGTAAGCCTGAAGACATTTAGCCACTGGTGTAAAAGAGCCATTTTCTTCAATTAAGCTTTTTGCTTTGCCTAAGAAAGCATGAAAGAGATTTAAGAAAGTTTGTTTCCATAACTGTAATAGATGTAGTCATACATGTGACAAATGAGTCCCCATAAGACCTGAGATGATTGGTTTCATGATGTTCCCCAAGCCTGTTTTACCCAGGGATGGTGTAGAAAATGACCTGCCTCCTGACCATGCTGCACATATGGGACAGGAAAGGGCATTGCTAGAGCCTGGTGGTACATTCCTGAACTTCTGCCCGAGTCCTGATCCCCCTGCATCCTTAGATGCAGTAAGTCCAGAAGGACACTGGGAGGATACTATTGAATCAATTATTTAATATAATAGTTCTTTTTTTCTTGCTTTAGCCATAGTTCCATTTCTGTGATTTTTTTCATGCAAAGTCCTTTCATTACTCTTCATAGTAATGTTTTTGTATACCCCTTGTTTCCTGTGATTTCTCTCTTGAAGAGACAGCTTGACAATCTAAAACTATTTGCCTTCCCAAGGGGCAGCTACCCAAAAAGTAAACTTTTAATGAAGGGCAAAATTTTACCCCCAATTCATGAGATCATGAAGTCTTGAAAATGTGAAGGGTCTCATGATAACTAAGTCCCTACTAAAAGAAGGGAGAAACGGCACCCTTTTTATTACCACTGGGAATCCCAGGGTACCATTACAAAGAGGGAAGTCTAAGGGCCCAGGGTAGGCCATCCCAAAATGTACTATAGTGGTGTATTGATTATTTTGAATTGAAGTTACTTGAAAAATAACTGATGCAAGGAGACTCAAAGCCTCTCCTGTCACCCTGAAAGCAGGAAACAAATTTCCCATATGAAAAATACCCTAATTGGCCTAAGAAGTAAAAAGACATCCCTATCACCAAAGACAGGGACTTTAAAGTCTATAGAAAGATGTAGAAATAATAGTGGGTGTTACAAATAAGTGATGGATCACTAAATTCTACATTATTACCCTATATGTTAACTAACTAGAATTTAATTAAGAATTTGGGAAAAATAAATTTTACATAATGGATTGTTTGGAAAAAATAAAAATTTAATTGAGTTTATAACAAAAAGGAAAAAGAAGAAATAAACTGTTACCTTTTTTAGTAAACTACTGCTTCAACCCAAATTCCACTTGCAATCTCTTATTGATTAACACTCCCAAACATCTGTTTTCCTTATCCTGTAAATTCCTTACAAACGTATTGTTTGTTTGAATAAAATGTATAAAAGCTGCCTGACTCAGTCATTTCCTTGGGTCTCAACCTCATTATTGGGTCTCTGTACCCAGGTAATGAAACTTCGTTGTTGTTATTTCTCCTTTTAATCTGTCTCAGGTAATTTAATTCTTGGCCTAGTTGGAAGACCTTGAAATGTAGAGGAAGAATCCTCTCTCCCCTGTGGAGGCATAGCAAAAAGCATCCTGTGACATCTAATTTGGGGGAGTATTTATAAATTAAGGCTTTGTGAATTATTAGAATCAGATCAGTTTAGAACAACTTAAATTCACAAAATTGCATCTGGGCCGAAGTACAGTTATGACACACTTCACAGCTAGAATGGTTACACTTAAATTCCTGCTGTCATTCAGTAGCTGCAAGGTCTTTGGCAAGTTAGTCATTCCATGTCTCAGGTTCCTCATCAGGAAAATGAAGATCCTAATGGAATCAACCAAATAGGGTAGATTACATGAATCAATAGGTGGAAAACACTTAGGAAAGTGCCCAATATCTCAAATTGGCAAATACTATGAAAGCATTAGCTTTGTCATAATTTGCTAGTTCTTCAAGACTAGATTTTATGCTGTACTAGGTCAGTTTTCACCTGAAAATTACTAAATTGCCTCTCTCTTAGATGACTTCTGGAAAATATGAGGATAATAGGATCTAAATTGTAGGCTTGGTCTGATGTGTGTGTGTATGTGTGTGTGTGTGTGTGTGTGTGTACCTGGGTTAAATCCAAGTAAGTGCTTGCCACTGTTTTCCTTTATTGTTATTTTGTTGCAATCTCAAAGCAGGTTACTTAGGGTTTTTTTTGGTTGTTTTTTTGTTTGTTTTGTTTTTGTTTTAGGATATAAAAAAAAGTGACTAGTTTAGTTCTTCCATACCATTTAAGGAATTCACACATTTGTTTACTCTGGAAAGCATGCAATTGTGTTTATGAAAACATATGGATGTTTACTATAAATGCTTCATTCCTAAGATCTGCTTTCACATGTGCATATCAGGCATAATGATAATATTTTAACCCTGGTAAAGTATTGCATGCTATATAAATGTGTATAATGTGCTTCACAAGATCATTTTCATCCTCAAGTTAATTATTTGAGCAAGATGCAAATATTTAATTGAATGAAAAAATTGATCCTATACATATTTATTTGCTCTATCTATTCTCAGAGTAAATTCAGTATGATTACTACGAGCATAATTTCAAATGACTTCTATGAAGAAGATTTCACAGTCACCTGAAGTAACAGCCTGCAGCTCTTATTATGGAAAGCCCCCGAAAGGAGCTTGCAGAATCTTGGGAGGATTTCTTAAATCTTATAAAAAGAGAGAGAGAGAGAGAGAGAAAGGAAGTAAGAGAAGATTTCGCCTTAAAGAGAAATGTGAAAATGTAGCATTAGAAACCGAAGAGTTCTTAATCTATTGACATATGAAACTCTTACTACTCAGACTTCTCTTTATTGATCATTTGATACTATTATGTGTCTCATTTCTACAGCACTTAAAAATTGCTGCATATTCTAAAGTACCAAAAACAAATGAAAATTGAGATGTAAATTTTTGTAAATTACAAAATTATTTCTCTAAAGTGATCCCACACTGACAAGGGATAACATCAATGCATTAAGAGAAGCTAGAATGCAATATGGTGTGGTTCACCACTGGAAAATACAAGCGAGGTTACTTGATTTTATTTTTACCAAAATGAATCTTGAAAACCACTGATTAGACGTCTCCTCTTTTCAATGTATTGTTCAGAGGCTAGAGTAAAGGACAGAAGTACTGATAAAAAGTAAATGGACCGAGACGGGTTTTGTGAATCCCGGATCTTGCTGTTAGTATGTTCATAAACAATATGTGAATGTTACAGTCCACCAATTTTTTGCCCTCTTTAGAATACTGTAAGCCAAAATACTTTACATAAAATGCCTGTTTTTCTTTTTCTTGCCTTGTTTTTCTGCTTTGTTACCTTCAAGTTATACTATGTTTTTGATATTATAGCAACTTGGAGTTCGTACCACTAAATGGGACTCTATAAAGGGCCTCTGATACTGTACTTTCTTTTATTTATGTTTTTAAAATATAAAAACAATCTACCCTTGAGGGTAAACAAAAACTCAGAATTGCACAATTTCAACTCATTTGCAACGTGGCTTGTTCGACATTACATAGAGTACACATATATCACTCATAAAATGATATCTCCAATTCTTGTACTACTTCTAGAATCTCAAAAATTTTAAGACTTGCATTTCATGACACTTTAAGAAAATAGGTAGGCTTACAGGCTGCCTTACTTAATCTGGGAATTTATGTGATTAAAAAAATTCTGGATGAAGACAAGTGAACAAAATGACTTGAGGAGTCACATGAGACTCTCATTGCTTTTATTTTTTTGAAAAATGCCTTATCAAAATATATCTATCTATGAGAATAATCACTAATGATTTTATAATACTCTTTATCAACTTTCTCATAATAATCTTTGTTAGTAATTTTCACAAAAAAGTTAATTCTTTTTAAATCTTTATTTATGTATATTATTTTGGAGCTCCTTTAATGGGTTGTGTTAGTCCTGCATCCAATATCAAATTATACTCATACCCTCACAGGCACACGCACATTCATGGACCAAAAATAAATAAATAAAAAAGAACAACACCCTGAGAAACATGGGACAGTAATGTGTGTTACTACATATTTGGAAAACATCTGAAAGATAAAGGAAACTAGAAAAAGAATCACTCATACAGCTGTGGAAGAACTTTCCATCAGCTCCATGGACTCTCCTATACATTTTTATTCAGCAACAGCTGAAAACGATCATGCCGTTAAATTTCCTCAAAATCCAAGATATTCTGTTTCTCACATGTGACCCTCAATAGCCCTCACTGTCTCTTTTTTGTGTTCAGAACATGAGTTCCACTTTCGGTGCTACCTAATTTGCTGTGTAGCTTTAGGCAAAGCACTTAGCCTCTTTGAAATATATTGTTTCTTAATATGAACATATGGGTTAAAATACTGCTCTCTATTCACAGGGTTGTGTGAAGATCCCAACATGAAGATTAAATCAACTATAAATGTGTATATTTAGTTTATATGAGCAATACTTAGCTAGACACACAGTATTAGATCTAAATAATTTTCATTCCTAGGAGTAATCCGTGGTTCTTCAGGTTTTATAGACATCTACTTCTATTTTATTTATTTATTCTGGAACCTTTGTTTAATATTCCCATTCTGAGCAATGGGCGTTCAGCTGAGGTATTCATAAGGGAGCGTCGCATGGGGGACGTGTGGAAGGAATAGGTTTTTGGGTCTCACTTTCTGTACTTGCCCTTGCTGTTGAACTTTCTGGAACCTAATCAAGGGATGCTGGCTTTAGATGCCTAAAGCCTGGAGGGATGAGATTTAGACTCTTCTCTGCAGAGAAGATGCAGAGAAAGGGGAACCCTCTTACACTGTTAATGGGAATGCAAACTAGTTCAGCCACTGTGGAAAACAGTATGGAGGTTTCTCAAAAAGTTGAAAGTAGAACTACACTACGATCCAGCAACTGCACTACTAGGTATTTACCAGAAGACTACAAAAATGCTAATTCAAAGGGATGCTTGCACTATGCACTTGCACCATGATGTTTAGTTATTATCAAAAATAGCCAAATGTGGAAAGAGCCCAAATGCCCAGTGACTGATGAATAGATATAGAAGTTGTGGTACACATATATACACACATATATGTGTGTATATATATACCACATATATGTATATGTATGTATGTATGTATGTATATATGTATGTATACACACAAATGTGTGTATATATGTGTGATATACATATATATGATATTATATATATAAATACATACATGTATAATACAAAATATTACTCAGCCGTAAAAAAGAATCAAATCTTGCCATTTGCAATGATGTGGATGGAGCTAGAGAGTATTAGGGGAAGCAAAACAGGTCCAGTCAGAGAAAGACAAATACCGTATGATTTCACTCATATGTGGAATTTTAGAAACAAAACAAATAAACATGAGGGGAGAAAAAGAGAGGCAAGCCAAGAAACAGGCTCTTAACCACACAGAACAAACTGATGGTTACTGGAGGGGTGGCGGGCACTGGAGGGGAGGCAAACAGGTGGTGGATATTAAGGAGGGCATCCGTGGTGAATGCCAGGTACCAGGTGTTGTATGTAAGTGAAGAATCACTAAATTCTGCCCCTGAAACTAATACCACACTGTATGTTAACTAGCTGGAATTTAAATAAAAATTTGGAGAAAGTAAATAAATAAATAAATAAAACTTAAAAAAAAAAAAAAAGACATATGTCCTAGAGAGGGAGCTGCTGTGTCTGCTTGGAGTTGGGGGCTTTTTTTTTCCAGTCTTCAAAAGCCAAAGAGTGAGGTAATTCTGAGTCCCTTGCTTTGGTACTACCACTCATCTCCTCAGGCTAAATAGCATAATCATTCTTGGCCCTCTAAGAAATGCCAGGTTCCTGAGGACATATTTTAGATAGTTTTTCTCTAGGTCCTCACCATTTCTCAGACTATAATACAGGAACTGTGCCTGATCATATTGTTCTAACAACCCCACAAATTCCACCACATATTAGAATGGCATCAGGGACAAAACTATCAACAAGACAGAGCATAGTGCCTGCAGAAGATGGTCTGTCTAACTTGTTGTTAATCTTTTTGTGGACACTGCCCTTAAGATCTCAGGGTCAGAAGATGACACACATTCTATAAACTTTTTTATCCTCATGATTACAGTTTCATTATATAGTATTTGGGTTGAAATTCTCTGCTATTTCTGCAAACATCAACATAATTAGTGTTCTGAAAATATGCTATTGATATCGTTTGGAATGTTTTAAATCTTGGATTGTGCAAAGAAAAAAGTTAAAATTTTAAATATATATGTCCAGTTAATCTAAAAAGCGATCTTTAAATATTTTCATATATTCTTCCCTCAAAAATTCTTATTTTCCATTCAGACAAAATCATGTCATAATCCAAGAATATAGAATTATTAAAACATATAAATTCTAAAACTTGTGGCTTGTTCCTGGAAATAATTACATTGATTGAGGCACTGTGAATGTGTAGTAGAATGTTTTTGTGAGTTGCTGCAGGAAAAAACTCTTAGGCTTCATAAATTTAAATTGAGTGACTGAGAAAAAAAAAGAAAAGGTCTATAAAGCTATGAATACCTATTCTGGTAAAAGATGCAAAGATTTCAATAAAGAAATAATTGGTAATCTTGAATTCAGTGACAGAAAATTATAAATCTGTCTCTTTTATGAAGTCTCTTGTGTGAAATATGGATGAGCTGAGGTTATAAAAAAACATGTTTACCAGCAGGAGCCTAAATCAACAGCTTTGAACATGATAATTCAGAAAGTAGCAGGGAGACACTATTCCTGACATGGGCAACACTAACCTTTAATTTTTTACTTTCCCACTGTAACCCTCTCTTCATCTGCCCTGCCTTTCTGCCCTTCTCTACCTTTGTCCTTGGTTAAAATAAACCATCGTAGCATTAAATCTGTCTCCCAAAGTTAATTACTGCAGTTATGTGTGAAAGCATTTAGTTGCAACACCTTCTCAATGGGTTTTAAAGACACAGTTTAATGTTAGCTCCTATGGTGGTTGCTGTACATCTTCAAACCATAAAGACCATGTCAAGTGCTCCAAGGAATAATGAAATATTAATTTCAAGACAAAAAATTAAGTGGCTTAAGGAAGAAGCTGTTGTCTATCCCATGAGTGGCTTTTAAGACATTGATATCCGTGCTTTGAAGATATCTATTCTTAGCCATTCAAACCACACGTAATAAGCCCTAAGTAACTGTCTGCCCTCAACCGTGTAGCACACATATTGAAAACACCAATCCCTTCTCTCTGTCAGAGTGTAGTTACGAAGAAAAGCCCCCCTTTTCTTACCTACAGTCTTGTATTTTTGACAACATGAGGCTGATATGGAAGATCTGCAGTCTTCTGCACACTGGAGAGGGAAAAAAGAAAAGGACATCTAGTCCTTAAAGAAATAGTAACGTTCACGTATTTTGTGGTAAGTACATATGGATTTGGTAATGTTTTTCTATACTTATTTCATTAAATACTTTATTTGTGAAAAGAAAATCCCAAAGCCAAGTGGAAATCTTTCCCTCATTCATTCATACAATGAATGGTCCTGGAGCATCTTTTGTGTGTTACAGTTGATACATCAATGATTTTGCTTATCCAAAATTTAAGAAATGATGAAGATAAAAGTGGAAATAAGTTGTTGTTATAAGAAATTACTGAAATGCCCCTAGCACTCCATAGATATTGAGCAATAAGAATGTAGTTTCAGGAAGTTAAAAAAATAACTTGTTTTGGGCTACCTATTGTGGGCTTTAAAATTGAAAGCTCCATCATAAATGTTACAATATTTTGATGATGGCATCAGCTTTTCTATTTTGCTGCCAATTTTCTTGCGAAGTAGGAGTATTTTGAATGCTTAATTGACTCTTAAATAACAACTATTTGTAAGTGGTTTGTGGGATTAGGGTAAGATGGGAGGGTGTATGGAGGGCAATCACAATAAGGGCTGGCTGAAACGTTAGGACGATTCTTGAAGAAGATGCTGGTGGAAAACCTGAGTAGATACATGAACCAGCAAGCACTTAGGAAAGCCTCAAAGCAACAAGATAAGAGGCAGCTAGAGAAACACCATTTAAAGAGTAAAGGCTTAAAGGAATCTCTTTTCTCATCAATAATTTTATAAAATATACATGGCCCACATGGATTATATGCACACATTATGTTGAGGGACATGATGTCATGAGAATATCTTTTCTGTTAATGTTCCCAGAACTCTTTGATACAATCAATACTCACAGTCTTAATTCACTAAAATATACATCTGTCTCCAATATAATGAAAGCTTATGGAACCCAAGTTTTTAAGGCTTTCCTATTTAATATTCAAGACTTAGATGAACAAACAGGGTAGATACTCTGCAGATTCATTAGCAAATGCCTGCCACACACCACGTTTAATGCTCAGAATCGGTATCCATATTGCTACTAGAAAGACCCACCATTTGACTTTACAGACAGAGCATGTTTATGATCTTATGACAGTCTTAAAACACCCAGACTTATCCAAGAAGGTACTACTTCCAATTATCGTCTCTGAACGAGATGGTCCCATCCCCCTCTAAAGTCTCTGCTCTTCATTTTGATGCTCTCCCATATTGAAATTTATTTGGCTTAAAAATTAGTTTATTTTTTCCCAAGACGATATGACAACTTAATTTTAATTTCTTTGCCAAGCTTCCATTTTAAAAGTCCCACTGGGAAGCAGATTGAGGAAACAGGATTTAGCGTTGAATGATTACATTTGGACTTTTGTCCACCCACAGGTAGAACCAACTGCCAAAAGTAGAAGGAGGAGAAGACTCCACAATGGCTGCGCTGTATCCACAGTGTTCACCTCTGGGTGGGCATTTGTCAGTTTCCATTTAAAACCCAGCTAATGTTTTTAGTGACACCTTCCCCGAGTTGTTACTTTGAGCATTCTCTCTGTATCATGCACTGGACACAATATATCCTCAGTAACTCATTTATTGTCACAAATTTAGCAGCACTCAAAGTATGATTATTTGTTTCTTGGAAGAATGCACCTCAGAAAGTTCAAACTGAGCTAAAAATGGGATTTTTCTTTCTTTCTTTCTTTCTTTTTTGTTTAACCTAGAGTGTCAATGGATTCAATACCCAAGAGATGTCTCTTCTCACTAACAAATAGAAAAGTAAACTTCAAGAAATGTATCACTCTGGTGTATAACGTCAATGTGTGGGAGGCTGGGAGTAGGTTGGGAGTAGGGAGTTATGGGAACTCTGTATACTTTCTGTCAATCTTGCTGTTAACCTAAAACTACTTTAAAAAATAAAGTCTATTTTAAAAGGAGGGAGAAATTAATACTCCGTTTAAACAAAGAAATGACACATTTACATTTTAAAAGAGGAGAGATTTGGTTTCATGACTCAGGTTGATTTTATATTTGCCATCATTTAGTCTCTGAGGTACACTTATTAGTGAATTTAAAATCTTAAGCCAACTTTTTCCATTGTCCTTTGCTGAATGCAGCTTTCTCTGAAGTCGTAATCACCATGCAGAAAATTGTAAGGATGTTATATGTTATTTTTCAGCCTGAACAGCTGAATGAAGACATTGAATTATAAAGATGGCAGTGTAGAAATATAAAATTTTAGCTTTTGATACTTTTATGTATATATTGTAATATGGAAGAGAAACGACGTGAAGAGAAATATGTATGAGGAAGGAGAGCATAGGAATAAGTGGGAGACCAATCTTACTGAAAACAAACTCACCATTGAAGACTGCTGGTTTCTATTTCTTATGTGTTCATGATCTATCCCTGTTTTAGTCACCATTTTGTTCATGAAAAAATTTTTTTGGTCATATCATGATCTAGAGGACACCTAATCTAAACCAGAAATGATATTCAGTGTTAGAGCCTTAGACTGTGTATTAATGTCAAAAGTATATTTGATAAACTGTAAATCAAAGAATCAAACTTACTCATCAAAAAAAAAAA